>BDDC01000810.1:0-22627 GCA_001662425.1 Chlamydomonas sphaeroides | reverse complement strand
GGCCCGGGCTGGGGCGGGAACGAGGCCCGGGCTGGGGCGGGAACGAGGCCCGGGCTGGGGCGGGAACGGGGCCCGGGCTGGGGCGGGAACGAGGCCCGGGCTGGGGCGGGAACGAGGCCCGGGCTGGGGCGGGAACGAGGCCCCGGGCTGGGGCGGGAACGAGGCCCGGGCGTGCGCTGCGGCATGGCCATGCCCTTGCCCCCACGGCGCGGCGCGGGCCGTTGGCTGGGCAGCCAGTGGCCTTCCGCTACCGGCATGCTGACAGGCGAGGAGCTCTGGCGTGAGCGGGTGCGGCACGCACCCCTTGGCCCCCCGCCCCACCCCCACCCCTTGGCCGCCTGCTCCCCGCCCCACCCCCTGCTCCCTGCCTGCTTCCCAACCCCCGCCCCCGGTCCAACCCCCGCCCCCGCCCCTCCCCGCAGTCGGCCAAGCTGGACGGCGAGCTGCGCGTGGCGCGCACCGCCCTGACCGCCGCCAGCAGCCAGGCGCAGGACGCCAACCGCAAGTGGCAGGCGGCGGAGGCGGCGCTGCGGGCGGCGGAGGGGCAGCAGGAGAAGCTCATCAAGACGGCGCAGGTGGGGCGGGGCGGGGCGGGGTGCGAGGACATGGGGGCATGCGAGCAGCCGGCCGGGGGGCGTCAGCGGCGGGCAGGGCGGCCTGCAGCTTGGCTCCACCGCCGCCTAGCATCAGCCCTGCGCTGCCGCCTAGCACGGCGGCTGTGGGGCCCACCTCACCACGCGAACTCGTTGCTCCCACACCCATACCCTCTGGAGTGGGGATGGCCACCGGGGCCAGCCCCCGGCCCCCTGCTGCACCCCCGCCGGCAGCCCCTACCGGGCCGCACCTCACCCATGCCTCACCCATGCCTCACCCATGCCTCACCCATGCCTCACCCATGCCTCACCCATGCCTCACCCCCACCTCACCCCCATGCCTCACCCCCATGCCTCACCCATGCCTCACCCATGCCTCACCCATGCCTCACCCATGCCTCACCCCCACCGCACCCATGCCTCACCCCCACCGCACCCCAGGTGGCCATCAGCCAGTCGTCGGACCTCAAGCAGGCGCTCAACAGCTCCAAGGCCGCGGCCGCCAAGATGGAGCGCGAGGTGGCGCAGGTGGGGCTCGGCACGGGCCGACCTGGGGCGCGAGCTCAACCCAGGCAGAGGCAGGCGATGTCTTGTTGCTGTCACCTAACCTCACCTCCCTCACCGGCACCGCGCCAGGTGACGACCGCGCTGGCGTCTGTCAGCACGCGCGCCAGCAAGGCCGAGGCGGCGCTGAGCAGCAGCTCGGCGGCGCTGGACAAGGCGCGGCAGGAGCGCGAGAAGCTGGTGCGCGAGGCGGCGGCCGCCATCACCAAGGCCACGGACCTGCGGCAGGTGGGCGGGGCCGTGGGGAGAAGGGCGGCTGCTGCGTGGGGCGGCGGTTGCTGGGGACCTGCCTAGAGGAGGGCCGGCGAGAGGTCACTTGGGTGGCCACCTTTATTGCGGTGCCAGCAGTGCGGCGGCTAGCAGCCCCAGCCTTGCTTCCGTTCCGGGGAGGCACGAGCGTCATCGCTGCGCTCCGGTCTGCAGGGCATGCTTTAACCCTCGGCGCCCGCCCGCCAAACCCGCCCCTCCCTCCTCGCTCCCGCAGGAGCTTAACTCCACCAAGCGCTCGCTGTCCCGGCGGGACGCCGACCTGGCCAGGACCCGGCAGGAGCAGCTGGCGGCCGCGGAGAAGGCCGCGCAGGCGGCCAAGGCGCTGGCCGCCACCCGGCAGGTGCGGCGATGGGGGGCCAGCAGGCTGGGCTGGACTGGACTGGGTTGGGCTGGGCTGGGCTGGGCTGGGCTGGGCTGGGCTGGGCTGGGCTGATCCTGCCGTAGCCGGGCCGGTGACTTCGGCAGCAGCAGCCGGCAGCCCCATCGGCCAGTGGAATCCACATATCCAGCTGCTGCTCAGCATCCGCACTCCACCCCCAAACACCCTCACACACGTACTTACATGTGCATGCGCACGCTGCAGGACCTGGGCGCGGTGTCGGAGGCGCTGGAGAGTGAGCGGTCGCGGTCGGCCGCGCTGGGCGAGGAGAAGGCGCTGGCGCTGCGCGAGGGGCAGGAGGCGCGGCAGCAGCTGGAGCGGACCAAGCAGCAGGTGGGGCAGGGCGGCGGGCTGCGCTTGGGGTGCAGCGCATGGGCATGGGCATGGGCATGGGCACTGGCGGGCCGGGGCAGCGCAGCGATGGGGCCGGGGCGGGGGCCGAGGGGTGTCAAGCCGCAGCCCACCGGCAACCCCGCAACCCCGCCCGCAGGCCGGCGCGCTGCAGCACCAGGTGGAGTCGACCCGCAAGGCGCTGGCCGCCGCGCAGGAGGAGGCGCGCGTGGCGGCGCAGCAGGCGGCTGCCACTGCGGCAGAGCTCGAGGCCAGCCAGGCCAGCCTGGTGGCCACCAGCGGCCAGCTGGGCGAGACGGAGAAGCAGCGGGCGGCGCTGATGAGGGACATGGCGGTGAGGCGCCGGGGGGGCAGGCGTGTGGGGGACATCGCCCGTGGGGAGGTGGGGCGCGGCAGCGCTTGCGTTGCCAAGCAGCAGCAGCAGCAGCTGACGTGTGGGGTGTGGCAGCAACGCTGACCCTGTGCGATGCACACCACCTGCGAGTCCCTCACCACTGTCCATGCCGCTCCACCCCGGCCCCACCAGGCGAGCCTGGGCAAGCTGGGCGACCTCAAGCAGCAGCTCAACGCCAGCCGCCAGCAGGCCAGCAGCCTGGAGCAGGCGGCGCAGCGCGCGCAGGCCGAGGCGGCGGCGGCGCAGGAGCGGCTGGCGGCGGCGCAGGCGGTGGCGGGCACCGCGGCGGCGCGCTCGCAGGTGCGGCCGCGGCCTTGGGGGCCCCGCAGAGTCGCAAGTCCGCCTCCGGGTTGGCGGCTAGCGGGGCGCTGCGCCAGCACCGCTCCTTTCCGCCAAGGAACGGCCTGCGCCGTGGGGTCCGCCCAACCCCTTGCGCATTGGCTGCGGGCCCCGCCCACCTCCCACCCTCCCTCCATCCCGCCCCGCTGCCCCGCCCGACGCCAGAGCGCCGAGGCCAAGCTGGCGGAGGTGACGGCCGCGCTGGCGGAGGCCGAGTCGCAGAAGGCCGCGCTGCTGCGCACCTCGTCCGCGGCGCTGGGCGCGCGCGGCGACCTGAAGCAGGGCCTCAACGCCGCGCGCAGCCGCGTGTCGCAGCTGGAGGCGCAGCTGGTGGCGGTGCGCGGCGAGGCCACCGCCACGCAGGCCGCGGCCAAGGACGCCAGCCGGCGCGCGGCGGCCGCCGAGGCGGCGCTGCGCGATAGCGAGGCGCGGCGCGCGTCCAGCGAGGCGGCGGTGCGGCAGAGCGAGGCGGCGCGCGGCGCGGCGCTGTCGGCGGCGCAGAGCGCCATTGGGCGGGAGGGCGACCTCAAGCAGAAGCTCAACAAGGCCAAGCAGACGGTGGGTCGAGGAGAGGAGTTGGGTCAGGGGTCAGGGCAGGCAGCGCCGAAGTGCCCGGGGTTTGTGGACGGTCAAGGGGTCCATCCGTCGCCTGCATGACGGCCGCCCACACGGCCGCCCTTCCCCACCCAACCAACCTCCACCGGCGTCCGCCCTGGGTCCGCAGGGCTCGCAGCTGGAGCAGGCGGTGGCCAAGGCGCAGTCGGATGCGGCCGCCGCGGAGGCGAAGCGGCGCGAGGCGGACAAGGCGGTGGCGGCCATGCAGGTGCCCAGGGGGCTTCGGCGGGGGGCAGTGGGGCGAGAAGGCGGCTGGCCGCGAGCGGGTTGCGGGCGGGAGCGCGGGGTGGGTCCCAGTCCCGCAGCACGTCACCGCCCTGCCCCTGGCCCTGGCCCTGCCTCTGCCCCTGCCCCTGCCGCTGCCCCTGCCCCTGCCCCTGCCCCTGGCCCACCCGCAGAGCCAGCTGGTGAGCACGGAGGCCAAGTTTAGCGAGGCGGCCAAGCGTGTGGCGGAGGCGGAGAGCCTGCTGCAGGTGGGCTGTGGGGCGGGCGGGGAAGGCCGGGGGCCAGGTGGGGGTGGCGGGTTGGGTACGGGCTGGCGGAGGTGATGCAAGGGCGCAGGCGGGGGCCTGTTTGGGGCGGGCGGCAAGGATGCACAGGTCTGGCCACCCATGCTGGCTTGGGTGTGCTGCGCAGGTGGCGGAGGAGGGCGAGCGCACCGCCGGCGGCAGCAACGGCAGCCACAATGGCGCCGCCGGCAACGGCGATCGCGTCGGGGGCGGGCGGAGCAGGAGCGCCGTGCGGGCGCCCTGAGGCGAGCAGGCAGCGAGCCATTCGTGGACGACTGCTGGCGGGTCAGCCGGCAGCGTCCCTGCGAGCTGCGGCCCCTTGTGTTAGGGGCCACGTGACGTGGCGGCGGCAGGAGGCGGCGGCGTGCTGCATGCGGGCTGGGCGCTGCGGCGCCGCAGTCAGCGATCTCTGGTTCCGGAGTAGATGTGCGTTGAGGGGGCCCGGTGGCTGTGGGCCTCGGTCGATTATGGCCAGCATGACGTCAGCCAGGTACACGTTATGAGGTAGGCGTCATACAGGTAGAAGGTAGAGTGCGCCTGCGGTATGCCAGAGAGGGGCCAAGAAGGTGTCGTGCGGGGGGCCAGGTCCTGGGCGGCGGCGGCTGTTGCGCCCCACTCGGCCACCACCCCATAGGTTCATATGTGCGGTGGCGTTTTGACGATTGTGCGGAGACTGGCGCTGAACACGAACTCGGACGGAGTGCTATATCAAGCACTCCGAGCTGCGCTATATCTCACAGCGCACTGCTGACTTACGTGTCAGTCATCAGCGGCAAGATTTACAAGTAACATCTTGTTGCGCCAGGCTGTGACTTGTGCTCTTTCCCCGGCCCGGCGGCAGCTGCGGCTTAGCACAGCTCCGTGTACGGACTACGGACTTCCCGTCGCAAGCACCAAGGCAGCTCTCCGTGATTCAGCAGCCGATGTACCCTTGAACCGTAGAACCAGCGTGGAAGCCATTTGAGGGTACCTGCTGTACCCTGGTAGCCGATGTGCCCTGGTTGCCTGGTAGCGAGCCCTCACGCACAGGCAGGGCTGGGCGGGAGTGCACGCGCGGCCGCCGAATGCACACAGGCGAGTGCGCCAAGCGGCGCCAAGCTGTCGACCACCACCCAGCGCACCTCCTGTAGGGCCATGTGTGTATCGTACAGTGCGATCTCAGTGGACCGATCAACGCCCCGACCACCTTACGTAATGTATGTCACTATGGTGAAGACTAGGCACCAGTCCGCGTCCGGAGGTCCTCCTGGTCCGCGTGTGGACCAGGCGAACCCTTCACGCTCTCCCCACTGCTCCCAAGCACCCGCATGTCCCGCATACACTTCTGTATATATTATGTTATCCGGCCCAGGCAGGCCCACAGGCCGCCCAGACGAGAGCAGTTGAGCCGATCGCCGACAGCTCGGCCAGGCTCCGGCTGCCCGAGTGGACGAGGGAAGGGAATCACTGGTAGCTGCAGCGAGGGACAGGACAAGGCCACTACGATGCTTGGCGCGGCGAGGGGCGGTGCGGCGGTTGCTGCAGAGGAGACACCCCCCGGTTTGCCGGCTCGTGCAGGAGGGTGGGGCCAGCCTGAGCCCCCCAGGGGCGTGCCCAACCCAGTGTGCAGCGCTGCGGGGCACAACGCGGAGACACCTCGCGCCCTTCCAACGAGTGCGCTTTAGGTCATGCGCTGACACAGCGCCTACGTGGACGAAGCGCGGCCGCGCAATGCGCTGCGCAGACGCTCGCCTATGTGGCGCACCAAGCCTGATCACCTAGGCAGCTGGCGCGAAGGTTACAGCGCTTTGCAGCGAGGTTGTTTGGGTGTGCGGATAGTAAAGATCAGGGGGCCAATGGGATCGCCAATGCGCGAATGCAACCACGCGTGTGCCCACAGTGGGCCACTCTTGCGGTACCACTCGTGTACCCCCTAACCGTATCAAAGGACCGCGTAGGTCCTCCGCTGCACTGCGCTGCACACATTGCCATCTCTGCAAGTCCTGTCGCGTCGCAAGCCCAGTGCTCTACAATCAGTTGCTACCCATACCAGTAGCCGAGTGACTGGAACGCGCTTGCTCGACAGGGACCACTCCCAGCAGCGCGCGGCTGGCAAGCATACGCGTCAGCGCAAACTCCACGCGCTCGACTCAGCGTCCGCCGGCTCAGTTTCCAACTGAGATGGTTCCTATGGCGCTGCACAGCCGTCCTGGCCTTCGGCTCGGCCCGTGCACCGCCCTGCCCCAACGGCTTGTGGTCAAGTCCCAGCGCTGCTCCGTAATTGCCGGGCACAGCAAGGAGCGCGATGTCACTACACGGTGAGCGGGCGTTATGAGTCGCGTGGGCGTTACGAGTCGCTCAGCAGATTTACCGACTCGCAGGGGGAACGAACTAGGCGCTGCGTCCTCGAGCGCCGCTTGCTGTCTTAGGGCTTTCACTGGGGTCCAGCGCTGTTGCCTGCGTCTTGTTTGCGCGTATCTGCTGTGTGTGGGCATTCGCGCGGCTTGCCAAGAACAAGAGCCAAGGCCGTCGCTCATCGCGCAAAAGGGCTTTAAATTCAATATGCGCTGGCCTGCAACGCTTGACAGTGGGCGTTGGCCTACCCTAGCGCGCATCACGGCATCAGCCAAGCGTTTAACAAGGAAGGCCTCCCTCCACCCTGCCGTTAGCAATCCGCATAATGCTCGAGGGGCCCTGTGGTCTGCCGGGCGCCAACGCGACGGCTCGTCTTCGCATGGATGTACCGCCGCCGCCCTCGCCCGTCATATCAGCCGCCCCGGTGCTCCCCGTGTGGCTCGAAGGCCCGCTTTCAAGCCCTGTGCGCATATTCGCGAACCCGTACGATTGTACCGGCTGTCATGTCTTGCGGTCCCCCCACGTCGCTGGCGTCCTGGCCACGCCTTCCCCCCTCCAAGCCCCTGTCCCGGCCCAGCCCACTAACCCGTCTGCCCGCTCCCCGCCCCTCCCCGCAGCGTCGCCGAGGTTGTGGCGCCGACGTCGTCCGACTCGCCGCTGGACAGGGCCGCCGAGGTGGCCCGCTGGCACGCCATGTCGTACAGCCAGCAGTACGACGAGCTGTACGCCAACAAGCCGCTCAACACCAAGAAGGTGGGTCCGTGGCCCCGAACAGACGCTTCCTCTGTGTTTGATACAACATGCGATGTGCGGACATGCTTGTGGGGGCCAACGTCAGCACGGCCCAAGCAGGGACCCGCCAGGCGGCAAGCGCTCGCGTCGCCTGCCACAGGGGGTGTGGGCAAGGGGGACTGGAGGGGCGGGGCGGAGGTTGGGCTGGGGGCGAGAGGCAGTGCGGCTTTCTCGCGGCGCGCAAAGGCAACCGCCAGCGGCGGCGGGGATGAGGCGCGCACGCGGGCGTCGTGGACGAGCTTGCCGCGGTAACTGTTTCATGGGGCTCCCACGGGACCTGACTGTGTGCGAATGGTACATGAGGCGCCCCGGCCCTTCCCCTCCCTTCCCCCTGCAGGTGGTTCCCAAGCCGTCCAAGGAGGCCCAGGCCAAGGAGGCCGGCGTCGGCCACGTGAGTGTCCACCACCCCCCGACATAGCTGCCTCGCTAGGTGCACAAGCACGCACGCATATGAGATTGGCGACCCCTCTCCCCGCGAGACTGCGAGCCGGCACTGCAGCGTAAAGGCACGGGGCGACCCTGCGCGGGACCCCTAGCCCCCAGGCTGCAGCCCTCATTGCGGTTGGGCCTCCTCGGGTGCTCGGCGCTGCGGGGTGCACCGCCTCCCGCCGCCTGCAGGCTTGGGTGGGCCGTCGTGATTGTTGTTGCCGTAGGGGTGGGGTGGAGGCTGTCGTTGGGGGTGCTGACGGAAGAGCAGGGTGGCAATGCGGAATTGAGGTGTGCCGCCCCGAGAGGCGGCGTACGAAGGCCGCGGGCGAGACGAGGCGCGTACGGGGAACGCCAACGGCTGCCAGGCGGCGCAGAGGGGAAGCCGCGTAGGGAAGGCGAACACCGGACCGCACGCCCAGCCTGGTGCTGCCCTTGTACTGTGTCTGCCGGGTGCCCGGTGCCAGCGCCTGCGCAGCAGGCGGCTATGGCGCGCTGCCCGAGGGGACCACCCCTGGCACGCTGCATCCACCCCACCCTACCTACCACCTGCCACATCCCAACAACAACACCGCTCCCACTGCGCTCCCCTGCCCTGCAGGTTTTGCTGAGCCCCGACGTGTACACGCTGCCCAAGCGCCCCACGCTCTGGTCCAAGGCCCGCTCGCTGAACGCCACCGACAAGTAGGGCGACCGGGGCGCGTCGCTGCGCGTCAGGGAAGGAGGCGGCTGCTGCGGCGAATGGGAAAAAAGCCAATTCCCCTCCGCCTACCTCCCTCCGCGGCCCTGCCCTCCGCCGGTCTGTTCACACCCTCCCCCTGCCCTCCCCCTCCCCTCATTTCCTGTTCCACCCCAGGGCCTTTGTCACCTTCATCGGCGCCATGCACCTGGTGGCGCTGGCCGCCCCCTTCACCTTCTCCTGGGACATGGTGGCGCTCTTCCTGGGCTCCTACTTCGTCACCGGCTGCCTGGGCATCACGCTGTCATACCACCGCATGCTCAGCCACAAGAGCTTCACCGCGCCCAAGTGGCTCGAGTACATCCTGGCCTACTGCGGCGTGCTGGCGGTGCAGGTGCGGCGGGACGGGGGCTCGGAGGGATGGGCTGGGTTGGGGTTTTGGACACGGTTTGGGCTGGGCTGGCAGCGACGACCGGGACTGCGTTGCCGCCCGGGCTGTCTCGCTCCCGCTGACCGCGCTTCCGCCTGCTTCCCCGCCTCCGTGCCGCAGGGCGACCCGCTGGAGTGGGCCTCGTCGCACCGCTACCACCACCTGCACTGCGACACGCCGCTGGACCCGCACTCCCCTTACGAGGGCTTCTTCTGGAGCCACATGGGCTGGCTGCTGGACAACCAGGTGGGGTTGGGGTTTGGGGTTCTGTGGGGCGGGAAAATGGGGAAGGGGTTGGTGGGAGGCAGCGGTGGTTGGCAGCTCCCCCGGCCATCGTGTCGCGGGCCGGACCTGAGCGCCGCAGCGCCAATTGACGCGCCTCTAGCCGTGTCGTGCTCTGGCGCTCAGCGCCAGAGCGCCACCACGCCGGCCGCTGGCTGCCGCGCCACACTGTGCTGGCAGACCTCCGAGCGGACGGTTCGTGACGCCCGCACCCGCCCCCCCGTCCCTTGCCACGCCACCCCTGCCCTGCCCTCCCCCACCAGGCCACCATGGAGCGTGTGAGCAACCGCAGCAACGCGGATGACCTGGAGAGCCAGTGGTACTACCGGTGGCTGCGCGACACGTACTCGTGGCATGTGGCGGCGCAGCTGGGGCTTCTGTTCCTGGTGAGCCAGCGGGGAGCGGCAGGGGCGGGGAAGGGATAGAGGCTGCGGCTCGGCGGGGCAGGAGCCACCCGGGGGCCGGCGCTGCGCAGGGCCGCCACCGCGTGCTGCCGCGACGATGGGAACCTGCCGCGTGGGGACTGGCGCCGGCGTCATGACCCGACCCCACTCGACCTGACCCGCCGCCCCGCCCCGCCGTGCTCCCAGGCCGGCGGCTTCCCGGCCGTGGTGTGGGGCGGCGCGCTGCGCATGGTGTGGGTGTGGCACATCACCTGGTTCGTCAACAGCGCCTCGCACTGCTGGGGCTACCAGGTGGGGGAGCTGGGAGGGCGGGGTACTGACGACGGGGAGGAAAAGGCCGGCCTCGGGGATCTGGTGGAGTTGCCTGGCATGCGTGCCGTTGGGGGAGGGGTTACGAGTGCGCCGCCCGCCCCTTGCGCCCCGTGCCTCGTTGCCTGCGAGCGCGGAAACCTCGACCCCGCGCACGGCGCTCTCGGCCCTGCCCCACCCAAAGTGTCCCCCGCCGCGCGGTGCCCGGTCTGTGTGGTGCCGCGCAGGACTACGACACGGGCGACCTGTCGAAGAACAACTGGTGGGTGGGCATCCTGGCCTTCGGCGAGGGCTGGCACAACAACCACCACGCGTTCGAGTTCTCGGCGCGCCACGGCTTTGAGTGGTGGCAGGTGCGTGGGGCCTGGCTGGGCCGGGCGGTGCAGGGCTGGGGGGGGGGGCGGCGCCTGGCTGGGAGCGGCTACGCATGCGGTCGGTGCCCCGGGAGGGCACCGGAGAGGGCTGCAGCCCATTGTCCCGCAGCGACAGCCACCAGCATGGTGCCCCGGCTGCCGCTGTGCCCCAACCTCCCTCCTCCCCCTCCTTCCTCCCCCTCTGTCACCCCCTTCTCAGGTGGACATGACGTGGGGCGTCATCACGGTGCTGGAGAAGCTGGGCCTCATCTCCAACGTCAAGCTGCCCACCGAGCGCCAGAAGGCAAAGCTCGCGTTCAAGAAGCCCGCGGCCGCGTGAGCGCGCCCCCCGTAGTGACGGGGCGGCGGGAGGGGACTGGCGGGGGCGCTTGCTGCTGCTCCACAGGCTCCCCGGGGCGGCGCATCAGCGGCCGCCTCGCGGACCGGGCCTGGGAGGGCAGCGGCGCACCGGCTGTTTGCGCAACCACCGGGTGCCCACTCTGGGCCGGATGAGGGGCCGTGACTGATGCGGCGTAACATGGGTGGCTGGTTGGATGGGTGGGCATTCTTAGTGATTGCGCGCCCCTCCCCGCGGCGAGTGGGGCGGTCGTGGGGTGGGGCGTTGCCGCGGCACCCGCTGCCGCCCGGCCCCGAGCCGCAGTGTCAGCAGCGAGGTGACGGCTCGGGCGAAGAACTGTGCAGAGCGGTGTGTCGTGCGGCTTCGTCTGTGTTGCGGGTCACGCTCGGGCGAAGAACTGTGCAGAGCGGCGAGGGTTGGGGGGGTGCGACTTCGTCTGTTGTGCGGGTCTCGCTCCCTCGTGGTAGGCGCGACGTGCTTGGTCGGTTGCTGTTGTTCGGTTGGTGCGGCGGGCGTGCCGGCAGGTCGGTAGGCGTCGCAGTTTTGGTGGTTCAGCGAAGAATGCCGCATGACTTTGTTCCCGGCAGCAGCCGGCGCCTGCCCGTCGCCGTGCTGCAGCTCTGTGTGAGCGGGGCCTGTGACGGCACCGGCTCGACCGCTGCCGCTCGGGCCGGGCGTGATACGGCCTGGTTGGCGTATGTGTGAGTCGCGAGTTGCGGGGTGCGAGTTGCGGAGGCCTGGCTGTGGGCGGCCTGTGGCGGCGTGTTCCCCCCATGTTGACGAGCAGGCAGCAGCGGTTGTTGTCGGTAGAGGGAGGTACCGTATTATGTGAGGCAGTCGCGCACGGCGGCTGGGGCCCTGCGGCAGTGCGGGCACTGCCCCCCGCGGCGTGTACAGCGCTCCAGGAGCGGAGCTTGAGGGGCGCGCCCGGGCGCCCGCCCAGGGCCGCGAGTGGGCCGTGAAGGCGTGTTGTGGTGCATTGATTGCGGAGTGGAGCAGCGAGGAAGTCGCCCAGGGCGGCGTACCGGTACCTGTGGCTCTTGCCTCTGTTGGGCGTGTAACGCAGCGACCGTTGGTAGCTCGGGCCTCTATTAGCTGCACAATTCTGAGCCATCGCGTGTTGTCGTCCAGCTGTTGTGGGCGTGTAGTAGCTGAGAGCGCCGCAGAGGGTGGGGCCGGCGATGTGGGGCGCGGAAACCGGCATGCGAGGAACATGCCCGGCCGCACCGCCCCGTACGTCTTCTCATTGCTTGCTCGCGTCTGGTACTGCATCCCTGGAGCCGGCCCCGCGCGTGCCGCGCCCCTGGAGTACGTCCCACAGAGGCTGGTCAGGGCTGGGCCACCCACGGGGGCTCGGACACCTGATTCGTCGGCGACAGCAGGCCAGCATTCCATGGTCGGTGAAGCACGACCCCTTACATGAACGCATTGAATCATGTGTTGTGATATGCTGTGCTGTATGCATATATTTGTGGGCAGGAGCTATCTCTCTGATGTCCCGGGGGACCGGGAGGGTGGAATGCATGCGTGACACGCGGAAAGTATCATTCACGCTCGACCCGTTCTGGCAACTGAACGTACTCAATTCGCTCCAACTCGCCAGGAAAGAATGAAATGATGCAAAGGACAGTCTCTTGTTTTGCCCACTGCACGTTGACACACGCTTACCTATCACGCTTAGACTTGACAAGCATAAGGCGAACAATACAAGTAGCTTGCTCGAGCAGCGAGCTCGTCGAGCAGCGGTCCGTTAAGGCGACCGACCCTCAGAGGAACAAGTCATTTTGCCATGGATTGAAAGGCGTCATATATTGCTGGTTATCTGTGCGTGGCGGCCGGGCGGTGTAGGCCGCTGGCGAGAAGCCGCGCGGAAGAACGCAAAAGTCATGGCAACCCGGCCAGGCGGCTTCGATGCATTTCCCAGCCTCAGCGGCGGGATTGGCGCGGATGGCCTGCGGGACCTGGAGCATAGCCTTAACCGCATCGTCTCGGGAAGGCAGTCCGCTGCAGGGAAGGAGGTTGAGTCACAGCCCAATGCCATCTACAACGTGAGCTAGGGATGCTAAGGACGCTTGCGGTCGGGGGCGGGGGGCGGGGCTACACGCCTTCCTGGCACGCACTGGGTTTCCCCTCGACGCGCCCCGCGCTGCCCTTTTACTCCAACAGAGCCGCTTCCAGTTCTTCAACAACCGGCGAAATAGCAACATCATGGAGACCAATACGAGCGACGTGAGTACCGGGTGCAGCGCGGCGCCACCTCGCGTCGCTCGCCGCCAGCCTTCGACAACAGCGACGCCGCCCGCCCTAGCGCGGGCCCGGGCCGCGCGCGCCCCACGGCCACCTCTCGCCATTCGCCGCTGCCATCGAATGCCGGCTCCCAGGCCCCTCCCGACCCACTTTGTGGCCGCCCCTTGCCCCGCCTGCCGCCGTCCCCCGCCCCCGCCCCCACCCCCACCACGCTGCCGTGCGCTGGTGCCCACCCGGGGGGGGGGGCTGCACCTGCCGCTGACCACGCGGGGGCGGGAGCCCTTGCGCTGTGCGCCCGCGGTCGTGCGGGGCCCAGGGCGAGGGCTGGCCTGTCACGGCCCCTGCACACGTGCCTCCTCCGCCCGCCCACCCCTGCACCCCCGCCGCCTCCGCAGCTGACCACGCGCGAGGACTCGCTGGTCAAGGCGTGGAAGACGGTCAGCGAGATCGACGCGCTGCTGGGCTCGGACTTCCGGCCGTCCATGCCCACCTGCGACGAGGACCGGCCCAGCGTGGACGACAGCTACGTCAAGGTGGCGCTGGGGGCGCTGGGGGGGGCCATGCCTGGGGGCCTGCTTGGGGGCGCTGGGGGCGGGGGGGGGCCGGGTGGGCAGGGTGGCGGCGAGCAGGGCTCGACGGGGCGCGCGGCTGGTTCCTGGCAGGCAGGGCCGAGCTGGGGGTCCGCGAGCCGCGGCCCCCCAGGCCTCCCTCGCCTGCCTGGCGCCTGCCGCCCGCTCCTGCGCCGCGCTGCAACCGCCGCGTCACCGCCGCGCCGCCCGCCCACTGGCTGCGCCCGCAGCGGCTGAACACGGAGCTGGAGGCGGCGCTCAACCTGTCGCTGACGTTCAAGGAGCGGCTGCGCGACTCTGTAAAGTCCGCGTCGGGCCGGCAGCTGCAGCACGGCTCGTCGTCCGCGGGCAGCAGCACCAGGAGCGTGTCGGACGACAAGGACGGCAGCAGCGGCGCCGCCGCCGCGGCGGCGATGGCCGCGGCGGCGGCGCTGGCGGCGGCGGGCAAGCCGCTGCGCGCAGGCGCCGCGGCGGCTGGCGGCGGCGGCGGCGGCGGGGCGGCTCCGGGCGCAGGCGCACCTGCGGCGACGGTGGCGCTGCAGACGCCAGCAGGTGCGGTGTGGCCTGGGTGAGGCCCGGGGGGAGCCGGGGTCCGAGCACGCAGAGCCCCAGGTGTCACGCTCGCGCCCTGCAGCCATGGCGCGCGCCTGGGCTGGCTGGCCGACAGCACCCGCCAGCGGCCCGGCCCGAAGCCAGCCCCTAGCGCCGCGCGCCACGCGCAGCCCACCCTACCCGTCCCTGCCCCTGCCCCGCCCGTTGACGCGGCCCCGCAGTGCCCGAGCTGTCGCCGGCGCGGAGCCAGGTGCTGCAGCGCACCGGCGAGATGGCGCCGGGCCACTACCTGCACTCGCCCGTGGTGGCGCAGGGCGCGCCGGGGGCAGGCGGCGGCGCAGGGACCAACGGCGCGGGGACAGCGGGCGGCTCCCAGGACGGGGGGCCCCACTCGGCGCCGCTGCGGTCGCCGCGGCTCAGCGCGCCGGGCACTTCCGTCAGCTCGCACGTGCTGGGAGCAGCCAGCGGCGCCGGCGGCGGCGCGGCGGCGCTGCTGGCGCCGCGGTCGACGTCCGTGACGGCCGCGGGCAGCGGCCTGGCGGGGACGTCGGCGGTGGCAGCCGTGACGGCGGCGCTGGCGGGGAAGCCAGTGGCGGCAGCGGCGGCAGGTGCTGGCGGCGGCGGCATGGCCCCGGCGGCGCCCGGTGGGCCTGCAGCAGCAGGGCACGGAGCAGGGGCGGCGGCGCTGCCGTCGCCGCAGCACGGCCGCCCGCCGCCTGTGACTTCGAGCCACAGCGGGAGAATGCCGCCGTCCCTGCACAGCCCCACGCCCCCCACCTCGGGCCCGCTGCCCTCGCCCCGGACCGCGCAGCTCGCGGCCGCGGCAGCCGCCGGCCCGGCGCCCACACCCGGGCCGCCGCCGGGCCCCGCGACCACACCCGCACCCGGCCCCGCCGCCGCGGCGGCTGCCTCCGTGCCCGTCGCGGCTGCGCCCGCGGCGGCCGCGCCTGCGCCTGCGGCCCGGCGGCCGCCTGGCCTGACCGCCTTCCTGCCCCGGGTGGCGGTGGGCTCGGCGCTGGACCACGGCGTGTGGGACAGCGGCGGCGGCTGGCGGCCCGCGGACCCGCAGCACGACGTGCACATCCCGCCGCACCTGCAGCGCATCAGCCCCGACGACATCGTCAAGGTGCGGCCCGCGAGGCCTGCTGGGCCGGGAGGGAGGGAGGGAGGCCGCAGCAGGCGGGGTGGGTGGGTACGTGGGTGTCGTGTGCCCCGCCCGGTGGCCGGGCCGCCCCCCTGCCGCCCAGCCCCTGTGTGCCGCACGGCGTCGTGCCGCTGGTGCTCCGGTGGTTTGGTGTGGGCGCCTGACGACGTGGGGCTGGGCAGCACAGGGGTGTGGCAGCGGCCGCGTGCCGTGCCGTGACCGCTGGAGCGGCCGCTTCGCCGCGGTGCCCCTGCTGCGCCGCTGCCTGGCCCCGGGACCGCGCCTCCGCGCCCCCGTTGCAAACCAGCCCGACCCTGCCCCGCCCCGCCCTGCCTGGCCCCCTTGCCAGGTCCGGGAGCTGGGCCGCGGCTGCTTCGGCTCCGTGTGGCTGGCCAAGTGGCGCGGCGTGGAGGTGGCGCTCAAGGAGCTGCTGCAGCAGGGCGCCACGGACGGACCGCCCGCCGAGGTGCGCAGGGAGGGGGCTGGCGGGGTAGCAACGGGGCGGCAGCAGCGGCAGCGGCAGCTGGAGCGGGGGAAGAGCCGGGTTGTTGAGGGAAGGGGGCTGGGTGGTGAGGGCGGCTGGGGGAGGGCTGCGGGGACGGCGGCATGCGGAGTCGCGGCCGGACGCGGAGGGGAGGGGAAGGACAGGGGCCCGGGCGGGGAGGGAAGGGGCGGGCGGCGGGAGGGGAGGTTGTCAAGGGCGGGATGGAGGGGCGGCCAGGGAGGGCCCCGTGGGGGGGCACAGGGGCGGGAAGGGCCGCGAGCAGCGGGAGCTCGGCAGCGGTTGGGTTGCGGCGCAGTGGCTGCAGTGGCGCAGTGGCGGGGGGCGGCGAGGGCCGCAAGTACCAGCGGGCGCAGAGCCGGACTCCGGCTGGCCGGGGAGGGCGCCAGTCAGGGTCCGGCTGCGGCTCGGCGGCGCTGCTGCTGCTGGGGAGCCCCTTTCCCCTTCCCCACATGTCGCCGCCGCGTCCTGGCCGCCGTGCGAGCCGCCGACCCCGCTCCCCCGCCCACCTGCCCACCTGCGTCCCACCCCCTGGCAGGTGTTCTCCGAGGCCGAGCGCCTGGCCAGCCTGCGGCACCCCTGCGTCATTGCCTTTTACGGCATCGTCACCGCGCCCGGCTCGTACGCCACGGTGGTGGAGTTCCTGCGCATGGGCAGCCTCAAGAGCGGGCTCAGCAGGCTGCGCAAGCAGGCGCGAGAGGGGGCAGGACGGGGAGGGCGAGGAGGGCGACAGGGGGAGCGCTGGCGTGCTTGGGGCTGTCGTGGGCAGGTGTCGCCTTGGATGGCGGTGGCTGCACCACTACCGGCGGGGTTGCAATGCCTTGACATTGCCCGCCCCGGCCCCGCCTCCCGCCTGCCGAACTCCGCAGGGCGCGGACATCAGCCGGCGGCTGCGCGTGGCCATCGCGCTGCAGGTGTGGGCTGCATTGGCTGCCGGCTGTCTGATGGGGCAGCAGGCGCGGCCTGCAGCCGGCAGCCCGCCTGCTGCCTGCAGACGTCCCGGCGGCGACGCCCTGCGCTGCCATGCCGTACCATCTCACCCTGCCCGTACTCCGTGTCATGCCGTGTGCCCCCTCTCCCGCCCCCCAGGCCGCCCGCGGCATGGAGTACCTGCACGCGCAGTACGTGGTGCACTTTGACCTCAAGTGCGACAACCTGCTGTGCGACCTGAGGGACCCCTCGCGGGCCGTGGTCAAGATCGGCGACCTGGGGCTGAGCAAGGTGCGGGGAAAGCGGAGCGGAGCGGAGGGGAGCGGACCATGAACGGCTTTGGGCCGGGCACTTGGGGGCTGGGCGCAGGGGGCCAGGGCTCAGCAGCACCGGCCCAAATCCCCCCCCGCCCCGCCCATCCGGCCTGTTCACCTCTCGCTCACGCCCCACCCCCCACCCGTCTGCACCCCGCGCACTCCACCTCGCAGAAGAAGAAGGACTCGTTCGTGAGCGGCAACATGCGCGGCACGCTGCCCTGGATGGCGCCCGAGCTGTTCCCCGGAGTGCGCGAGCGCGACCGCAAGCAGCAGCACAGCGCCAACGCCAACGCCGGTGCGCCGCCGGGCGAGGCGGGCGCCGAGGCCAACGGCCACCACGCGGGGGCCGACTGCTCCGACGACCGCGTCAACGAAAAGGTGCGGGGCAAGGGGGGTGGGGTTGGCCAGGGCGGGGCACGGGCCGGGCTGGGCCGGGGTGGGCTGCGGCGGGACTGGCGGTGCAGCAGCGGCACAGGAGCTCAGAGCCCTTGGGCTGAGGGAGCAACGGGGCGGGGCAGAGGGAGAGTCATGGAAGCGCTTGGTTCCCCCATCCCCGCGCTCACCCGTGGGCATCCCTGCGCTTGTTCTGCGCATACGGGTGCATCGGCCGCCCACTGCCGCCCACTGCATCCATCCACCCCCTTAACCCTTGGGCGCAGGTGGACGTGTTCAGCTTCGGCATCTGCCTGTGGGAGATCTGGCAGCTGGGCGACCAGCCGTACGCCTCCATCAGCCTGGCCGACATCTTTGCGGGCGTCATGACCGGCAGCCTCCGGCCGGGAGTACCGCCCGACTGCGACCCGGACTGGGCGGAGCTCATGCAGGTGCGGCGTCAAGGGAGGGAGCGGGCGGAAAGGCGGGGGCCGCAGCGGCCGGCCGCCCTGCGATAACCCACACGGCCTCACTGCGCCCCGCCGCAAGCGGCGCCGCTGCCAGCGCGTCTCGTCCCGCAGGGGGCGGGCCGCTCACCCCGCGCACCCCCGGCTGGCGCCAGCGCGCCGCGCGGCCCCACCCCATGTGGCCTCGGGCTCGCGTGGTGCCGGGGTCGAGCGCGCATGGACCCGTGGGCGCACACGTGAAGCCGCTCGCGTGCGGGGCCGTGCGTGCGTGCGTGCGTGCGTGCTCCGCGGTCTGCCACTCCCACCGCAGCCGCTTCCTCGCTCCACCGCTGCCCCAGCGCCCGCCCACCCCATGCGGGCGCCGGGGCGTGCTGGCCTGCAGCTGCACCAGGCGCCGCCCCTGCCCCTGCCGCTGCCCTCCCCTCCCCTCACTCACCCGCCCCCCCACCCCATCTGCTGCCGCTGCCCCACCCGCCCCCCTCCCCCGCCAGGCCTGCTGGCACGGCACGCCCCGGCTGCGGCCCTCGTTCACCGAGATCGCGGAGCGCCTGGACGCGCTGCTGGCCAAGCTCACCATGGCCGAGGGCAGCGCCGCCGCGGCGGCGGCGGCGGCGGCGGCGGCGGCGGGCAGCGGCAGCGCGAGGGGCGGCGGCGGCCGCTACTGAGCTGGGGGGCGGCGGCGGTGTGCTGCGGCTGCTGCTGCCTCTTGTACCAATGCGTCGCCAGCGACGGGCGCGGCAGGAGGCGCGCGGCAGCAGGGATGGGGGGTGAGGTGGGCTCTGGGCGGACCTGGGGCAGGGCAGCGCGCGGCAGCTGGCGCTGGGGCGGCGGCGGGAGGCGCCAGCTGCGGGGCCTGGCTGCGGGGCCTGGCTGCGGGGCCTGGCTGCGGGGCCTGGCTGCGGGGCCTGGCTGCGGGGGCGCACCCCGCTGCGGCCACACCGGTGGCGGCGCCTCCTGCCCAGGGCGCGGCGGCGCGGCAGCAGAAACACACTCTGTGGGTATTGATTTCATGGGGGGCGATGCATGCGCGGGCAGGACTGCGGCGCGAAGGCGGCGGCGCCGCGCGTCCTCACGGCGGTCGTACGGCGTGCGGGGCTCACGGCGGTCGTACGGCGTGGGGGAAATGCGCGGCAGGGGTCTGGCTGCGGGTGGCACGGGATAGCAACGAGCAGTGCGAGAGAGAGAGAGAGAGAGAGGCAGAGCGGCGTGCTGCGGGCGGGCTGAGGTGGGGTGGGGTGGTTTAGGCAGGCAGGCAGGCAGGCAGCGCGCGTCAGTGCATGGCGGCAGGGGGCTGTGGTCTGCGTTGGCAGCGTCGTGTGTCCCAACGAGCTACCGGCGGCCGAGCTGCTTCGCACTGTGTGGCGCTGGGGGCTCGCTCGCGTGCTGGTAGTCAGTGGCAGGTGGTGTCGGGCCTAGCAATGACCTCCACGCTGGTTGAACAGTTCCGTACAAGGGCCTGGTTGGGTGGTGGTGAGCGGGCGCACAGCCGCTGCGTGTGCGCGCGACACGGATCGGTTGGTACGGGAGGCACAACCGGACCTGTCGTTTGGGGCGGGTAGCAGCACGCGCAGCGGCCGCGCAGCGGCCGCGCAGCAGTCTTGGCGGGCTTTGTATACAAAGTTATGGAATGGGGTCACACTGGATGTAGGTCTGGAGCTCGCCTGACGTTCCGAGCTGATAGGAACCCGTTGCGCCAACCCGGAACTAAGGCGCGCTGGCCGCTGGTGCAATATTCCCACGCTGGTCCCAAAGTAAATCGACGGTACAACGCTCGAGTCAATGGTCGTCGTTGCGGCGACCACGAGGCCTCCGAAGCTGTGCGAGTCGCCCAAGCCAAGCGAGCAAAACGTGTTACCTCGTGACAGCCGCCAAGCAGACCGTCTGGCCCTAGGCCGGGGATTCAGAAGACGTGGCCAGGTCCGGCAGCAGGGGGAGGCTGGGACCGACCGGAGCGGAGGGTAGACGGCTTGCTCGGGAGAACCGAGGGCCAACGGCCTAGCAGCCAGCAGGCGGGCTGGGGCCTGGGCAGGCTGGGCTGGGCTGGGAGGCTGAGTGCACGACTGCGCATTGACGCGCAGGTCGTGGCCCAGAGCAACGCGGGTGATGCAGCAGGTTGCGCTCGGACTTGGGCTGGGGGCCAGAGAGGTTGGCAGAATCGGTTGGCAATCCCCCGAGAGGGATTGGCTGACTGGCGAGTGAGGTACGCTGGAGACGTCCCCGTATCCCCTGGGTCTCCCCTGCCCCGACCCACATCCCAGCACCACGCCCCTGTGTCCCCCTCGTAATGCTTCATGTGGGTCGACGGTCCCCGGGGAACGGGGTTGAGCGCTGGCCTTGTACCTATGGGGAAGGCCCAAGGGCTGCACCCCACTGCAATGGGGGGCCCAGCAGGCTTGAGCGCTGGACTGCCAGCTGGTTGCTTGATTGACGCCTGAGGCCGTCAGCGGCTCGCCAAGGTTGAACGCGGTACTGCAGCAGCGTACAGTGCAAGAGGCCTGATCAGTGAGTGGTCCCTCGATTGGGACGGCTTGCATACCGGCGGTGCGCGTGGAATGCGCCAGGCAAGAACGGCGATCGGAGGGTCTCAAACCTGCCCCAGCTGCGCATCCGCGCATGGCGCGCCCCCAAAGGAGGCCACCCAGACCAGACCACACGGTCGGTCATAATGCAGCCATAGTTGGTGACTGTATAAGAGGTCTCGGGCACACCAACAAGTGCCCTCTCCCAACGGGCCGGACATGGCCGCCCGAACTGCCTGAAACAGCAGTACCGTAGATCTAAACGCACGCCGCCGCTGCTGCTGCTCCCGCTGTGTCGCGGCCGCTTGCGGCGGCCGCCACCACCCCCTCCGCCTCCGCCTCCCGGCCAATCGCTGCCCGGCCCATCGCCGCCGCCAGGGCGGAAGCAGGCCGGGCGCTCAGCCCCGAGCAGCTGGAGGCACAGCAGCAGCAGCATGTTCAGGGAGGCGTTGACGTCACGGTCTCAATCTTAAACATCTGGAGAAATGGGGGAGACGAAAAGAAATGCTGAAGTTTTAATTGAACAAGGTAATAATGAGGTTGAGCGGAGCGAAAGGTGGGGGAGGAGGGGTGGGCAGGAGCGTATTGTTACGCTGCCGGTGTTACCGTGCTGTCCCGCTGCTGGTGTTACCCGTTCACCCGGCCACCCAGTCACCCACCCATGACCCCGCGACACTCTCTCCATGTCGTGCCGCAGCCTTGGCAGACTTGCACGCCACGCGCCCCAGGCAGCATCTCCTCACGCATCTGGCCGCACCCGCACTTGTTGCAGACGTGGGGCGTAGGGCAGGGGCCGCGCACACTCCGTGAGAACTGACTGCCCGCAAGTTAGCCTGTAAGGTTTATCATTCAGGTACTTATGCTACTTGGTGCCCGAGCCGAACGGCTCGTGCCCCTAAAGGGGGCGTGCCAACCCCACCGCGACAGCTCGACAGGGCTGGACTGCTGATTCGCGGCCAGGTGCACCCTAGCACACAGCCCAAACAGCTCCAAGCTGTCTGTCTGTCGTGCACGTAAAAGCTGACAAGCGTTGGTAGATTGGTGAGGCGCCATCGTCGGCACCGTGCCTCTCCGTGGCACACGTGGGGGGATACCCTTCGTCCCTCCGCCATGCCTATGGCGTGCATGACACGTCTGCTACCCATCTGGTGCCTGCCAATGAGTGAATGACGTCACAGGTTCTTGACTGAATGCGTAATTGGAGTGCCTATCTCACAGCCTGGCCACAGCGTAGGCGTGTAGTGACGGTCTCCATAGCTCCTTCACACGTACTAGCATGGGGCCTATCTACGCTTGACTTCTAGTGTTATATATTTGAATTTCCGGTCAAACTGCAATGAGGCAAGAGCGCGGGGGGCCCGGCGGCCGGGCCGGGTCCTCGGCGGCGGCACTCTAGCCAGGAGGTTGCATGGCAACAGTTGCGGACCCGGAGGGTGGAGGGTGGAGGGGCGCGGGGTAACGCTGCTGGGAGGGCCCCGGTAACGTAGGCGTCTGGGTTCCAGAGGGCGCCAGCGCACTCGCGAAGTCTGACGTGAATAAGGGCGCGTCACATCTGACGACGTTTGGATGCCAACGAGCAAACCAGTTAAAGCCTTGCACATGACATTGCACTGTTCGGCGTTTTGCGTAAGCATCGCGCGCGATGAAGTGACTTTGTGAGTGCTCTGTATCACAGCTCGCACTGGGGACAACGCAATAGAGTATTGTCACCTGTACGCTGTGGTGCAGGCCGCCCTTCTAAAGAAACGGCAAGAGGACCCCCAAAGAAGGGGGACTGCATCGATCGACCCTTCCACTCCAACCCGAGCGTCACCTTATGCCCTGCCTGGCCGTCCGCATGGGACACATGCAAGCCGAGATAACCCCAAGGGGTTGCGCGTTTGCGCGGGGTTGCGCGCGTTGGGCAATGTCGTACGGCGGTGGGCGGAGTTCCTTAAATGCCTCAACTTCGGCCTGCCCATGGTATTGTGATCTCACATAGGCAGCGCCTAACACACGGCCGCGCCCAGAGACCACTTATCAGACGGCTCCCGCGCCGAAAGCTTCTTCCTGCATCGCAATCACAGCGCGCCGAAGGGTGAGTCGCCCACGCAGTCTGCCGCGCGGAATACAGGGTCTTCTTTGGGGGCCCACCAGAACCCAACTGCGGCGCACCGCAGCCGTGTTGCGCTTGCGGTTACAGGCGGTCGACGAACCCAATCACTCGCGTTGACGACCCGCGCTTGCCTCGTTCCTCTACCCGTAGGTCATTCAAACTTGCGAAGGTCCCACCACGACCACTGCCATGAGGCGGCGAGCGAGCGCTTCGGCGCGCGCGTTGTCATGGGCGCCGCTACTGGTGCTCGCGGCTTCGGTGCTGGCGCTTCAAGCCGGCGCCCAGACTCCTCCTTTCCCTCCTCCTCCCTCTCCTCCTCCGCCGAGCCCGCCTCCGCCGAGCCCACCGCCACCTAGCCCAACCCCGCCCACTCCCCCGCCACCGAGCCCAACCCCGCCCGGGCCCCCGCCGCCTAACCCCCCGCCCGTGCCCCCGTCGCCCCCTCCTCCGTCGCCGGAGCCTATGCCCCCAACGCCCCCGTCCCCACCGCCCACCCCGCCGTCCCCACCGCCACCAATGCCGCCTACGCCGC
>BDDC01000809.1:32419-43107 GCA_001662425.1 Chlamydomonas sphaeroides | reverse complement strand
GACTCGTTCGCACACACGGCCCGCCCAGCAACGGGGAACCTGCACCTGTAGCTTGGGGACCGGAAACGATAAGTGTATCGATCAGGGTCCGATTGTGGTCAAATGGAATCGATCAAATCGATCAAATCGATGGAAGATACGACCCCTGGCTCGAATCAAGCTCACGGACTCCATCCCCGCTGCTGGCCGGCCCCCAGCGCGGCGTTGCCGCTGCAGTCAACGGGAATCTGGCGCCGTCGAATGACGCCAGACCCCGTCACTGCGGCCACATTGCACTCCTATTACGCGCAAGCCGCGGCTCTGCCTGCCGCGCGTACCGGTATTTAGGCATTCCCAGTCACGGCCGAGCCTCACCCTTGGACGTGGACTTGCCGTTACCTCCGCTGCCGCCAGCGAATGCCCGGCCCGCCCACGCACCGCAGCTGAGTCCCGTCACTGCAGCCCCCGACCCTACAGCACTGCACAAGTTGCGGCCCCCCTCACTCATAGAGCCAAACAGCCGCGTCCAGCACGCTCACACCAACACCCCACCGCCCTTCTCCTCCGAAAAGTCGCTGCCAGCCGTGCCGCTTCCCTCGCCGACCCACCGCCCTCCTCCTGCGCGGGCCCGTGCGCACAGCGCCCGCCCTCCCCTTGCGCTCCGCGCGCCCTTGCCCTCCGGCTCCAGCTCGCTCTCGAGCTCATCGGCCTCATTCCCGTCGCTTGCCTCCTCGCCATCCTCGCTGTCGGACTCCTCCTTGGCGAGGCGGCGCCTCGCTCAGCCACCCGACAGCAGGCGCCAGAGCAGGCGCAGCGCGGCCATGTTGCCCGCCCCCCCTGCTACGCTGTACGGCTCCATGTCGGGGAAGCATCGTGTGAGAACCTGGCGAAGCGTGGGGTGAAGCAGAGGGGCGCCAGCACCTGTATGTGCGTCAGCAAGCGAGTGGCGCAAGCACGGCGGCCCACACATGTCAACTAGTCCAACGCAACGCGTGCCTTCCAACGCCCGGGCGAACCCCACCTGGCCCTAGTCAATGCCGCACGCTTGCACGGCCCATCCACTGCATCTGCTCCTCGCTGCCCTCCTCCAGCACGCCCGCCAGCAGCCTTGCGCGCCAGTCCTCGTCGCCATCCGCATTCAACCTCTGGAGCAGCGCCGCCAGCAGTTCTGTGCCGGCGCTGGTGGCCGCGATCAGGAGGCCTCCTGGCCGCGATCCTCCATGGCGTGCTCCGGCGTGCTGCGCTGCCGCGTCAACTTTGAGTTACCCGACAGCCCCAGGACGTAACGCAGCCCCTCGGGGCACCACTGAGAGGTCATGTCGGACCCCTCCACGAAAGCGGTCGTTGTTGTTCTCCCGCAGCAGCTTGATGGCGTCGAGGTGGCCACATGTTATGATGTGTCCCACGGCAAAGAACCGGCTGGTGCGGCTGGTGCAGTGACAATGGGCGTTAGAGGTCTGCTCCATGGGCCGGCTCGAGGCTGCGAATGACCTGGCAACCGCAGCATGCGTGCCAGTCACGGGCCGCATTCCTCGCCTCGCCCCAACGTCTCGAACCGCAACTGACTTGCCGGCATCACGGTCCGATCCCCCACGCCCCGCGCCCTCGCCCCCTGTTGCCGCAAGCAAGGAACACCGCCACACCTCAAGCGCACACGACAGGTGGCTCGGGGTCACAACCTTGCAACTGCTGTGTTCCTGTTGTGGGTGTTACACAACCCGACACCGAGGCCGCCAGCCATGCAACACCCACACACGCCGTGGCGCCGGCGGAGGCGGAGGGGGTGGTAGCGGCCGCCGCAAGCGGCCGCGACACAGCGAGAGCGGCAGCAGGGGCGGCGTGCGTTGAGATGTGCATTCCTGCCGTTTCAGGCAGTTCGGGCGGCTAGGTCCGCCCCGTGCGTGGGGTGAGGGCACGGATGTCGGTGTGCCCGAGACCCCTTCATTAGCCCCGGCGACAACCGCATAATGACCGACTGTTTGCGTCTGGTCTGGGTGGCCTCTTTTGGGGGCGAGCCATGCACCCATGCGCAGCTGGGGAGGTTTAAGAGCAGTGCAGCGCGGTAACAACAGCAGCGCCCGTAACAAGCAGCCGATCCAACAAGCGCCAATCCCTCTCAGCACCCCTAGCCCCCACGACCCGGTCCACAGGAGCCCTCCAAAACCCGCTCTGCTTTCCACCGTTCTAGAACCCGGTCTCTAGCCCGCTTACTGAAGACCCAGCGAGGAAGTCAATAAAGCCCGGTCCCTAGCCCCCCACGACCCGGTCCGTGCGCTGCACCGACCGCAGCAGCTCCACGAACCGCCCCTCCTCCGCACCCCCGGGCGGCGCGGCGCGCTGCCTCGCCGCGTCCTCCAGCGCATGCGCCGACAGCACAAAGATGGCGTCGTGGGGCAGGTCGTAGCCGCCGTCGGGGACGAGCTGGGCGGCCTTGGCCGCGGTCTGGGCCTTGATGCGCTGGATCGCGTCGGCGGGGGCCAAGCCCGGCTCACGGCGGCTCCTGCGGGGCAAGACAGGGCAGAGGGGGCGATGGAGAGTCGGAGTGCGGACAAAGCCAGTGAGGCGCTTGGCTTGAGCGCTCAGGGATGCAATCACCATGCTGGGTGCGTGGCACGCGCGGTGGGTGCGGAGCAACGCTTGCGCCCTTGCCCAAACGCCCGGCCCTCTCTCCCGCCCAGCCCTCTCCCACATGTCGTCCAGCATGAGGTTGCCCTTTGCGAACACCACCGCCAGCCGCTGGGCCGGAAACTTGGTCTTGTGCGCCCACAGCAGGGACGCGTGCAGCTCCTCGAAGCGCCGCTCCACCACCACCACCTGCGGGCGGGCGGGGAGGCGGGGAAAAGGTGGAAAGAAGGCAGGGAGGCATGGCTGGAGGCAGGGAGCCGGGGCCAGGTAGGGAGGCAGGAGGTATCGGGCAGGGAGGCAGCACGGGTTGGCTGTAGGCGCCCTCCCGCACCCTCCCGTGTCCCACGCCCCACCTCGCTCCCCGCCCGCCCCGCACCATCATCTGGAACACCGCCAGGTGCTGCTGCTCCACGTAGGCGGGCGTGGAGGCGTTGAGCGTGTTGCCGCCGGGGCAGTCCCAGGCGGTGATGGGCAGCGGATCCAGCGGCCAGGGCGACAGGGCCAGGGTGCCCTCCTCCACCGCCGACACGTGCGGCAGCACGGCGGGGGCTGGCGGAGGGCGGCAGCGGCCGGGGCAGCAGGGAGTGCGGGACACAACCGGGCCTTGAAAGGCTTCTACGATTGAGCTGGATCCTGCACAACCCTCTCCCCCCTGCTCTCCACACGCACCCTGCCTCCGCCTTCTCTGCGGCTACGCACCCACACATCCCTCGCCACCCCCGCCCTGTTCACCGCGCCTGCCGCCCGTGGCCGCCAGGTAGAGCATGAGCCCCCGGATGAGCGACGACTTGCCCGCCCCCGTGCCGCCCACCACGGCCACGTTGTAGCGGCCGGGGTCCAGCGAGTGGCCGGCGGCGGCCAGCGACGCCGCGGCGGCGGCCTGCAGCTGCTGCGGGGCCATGTGGCGCCAGCGGGTGGGCCGCTCCAGCGCCTCCACACGGGCCTGGATGGGGGAAAGGGTTTAGGGGCGAGGTATGGGCGGCAGGCTGTATCTGAGGGCGAGGTCCCAAGTGACAGGAGGCACGCCGCCCGTAACCCTGCTAGGCTCGCACCTGGGAGATCAGCAGCTCGGCTGCCTGCACGGTGCTGCGCTGCACGGCGACGTCCCGCTCATTGACGAGGTGCAGCACCCAGACCGTGGCCACGGCGGCGGCAATTCTTGAGGCCAAGACCTGCGGCACTGTGCGGCGGCAGCACCAACTGGCTGCTGGGCCGGCTCTGCACGGTGGCGGCAACCGCCGCTGGCCGCCGCAAGGCCCAGGCACGACAACACTACCGACTAGCGATGGGCGCGGGCCAGGCGTAGCCGCGAGGACCGCGCGCGCTCCCCCCTGCTGTCTCGCTCCCAGTCCTCTTTCTTCGATGCCCTCGCCAGCAGCATGCCAGACAGCATGGCGATGATAACGGCTGCTACAGTGTCGTAGTCCATGGTTGCTGCACGAGGTGCTGCTAAACCTGCTGCTCGTGCGCACGCAAGGGGCCTGCTGCGCGCCGGCCCTGCTGGCACTCACGGGTGCCGTACGGGTCCGCCCTTGGACAGCTACGTCCGTCAGGCCGGGCGCCGCACGCCTGCCTGCGGTGCGGTAGCTGGGTCTGCACCCGCAGCCGCCTCTGCCGGCCTCCTGCAGCCGCCTCCGCTCCGCCGGCAAAGGCACTGGAGGCGACGAGCGGTCCGAGGGCCGCGCTGGTTGGGGCCTTGGAACGCGAATGCGAATGCGACTTCTTCAACGCCAGCCAACGGCCACCGTCGCACGTTCATGGCCGTGGACGAGGCCGCCTAGCTAGCCAGCACTGCCCGCATGCAGCCATGGCCGCGTTCTTGGCGGCCGCCGCACTGATCCTGGCGGCTTACAACGCTGGTCGCATGGGCTCCCACCGCGACGACCAGTATGAGCGGCTGTCGCTGCGCTACAAGGTGGAGGACCTGCGCGACCCAGACCCCGGCCTGGTGGCCGCGACCCAGCCCAGCCAGGCACGCCAAGGAGGCTGCGCTGCTGCTGCTGCGCGCACACGTGCGACCCCTTAGCTCCGCGTGCGACGGCCGCGTCGCCGCCCTGCCGGCTGCTGTCATCACCGCCTGGCTGCGTTTGTGAACCCAAGCCGCCGCGGACGCCCCATGCCGCCCTCCGCCCTGCTGTCCCCACTACTCCTCGGGGCCCCCCTGACGCAGGCTCTTGACGATCATGTGCAGCACGTGCGCTCCGAGCTCGCCGACGAGCGCCAGCTCAAGGAGCAGCGCGAGGCCGAGCTGCAGGCCGCAGAGGTGCGGCCCCGCTCGCTCCTAGTCCCACGCCGCCGGCGCCGCTGCCAAGCAAGCGCGGCACTCCCCGACGACATGTCGGACCTAACCATCCTTTTCCCCCATCTAGGCCCGTGTGGAGGCGCTGGAGCGGCCCACCCGCTGGCGCCACATGGCCCCGCAGCAGCTGCAGGCCGCCGCCGCGGCGTCGCTGGCCGCCGCCGGCCACTCGCTGGACCCCGGCCGCTACAACGTGGCCGTGGTGGGCGGCACGGGGGCGGGCAAGTCGTCGCTCATCCGGGGGCTCATGCTCTACCTGGCGGCCACGGGCGGCAGGGGCGGTGAGCAGGGCGGGGGTGGCGAGGGATGTGTGGGTGCGTAGCCGCAGAGAAGGCGGAGGCAGGGTGTGTGTGGAGAGCAGGGGGGAGAGGGTTGCGCAGGATCCAGCTCAATCGTAGAAGCCTTTCAAGGCCCGGTTGTGTCCCGCACTCCCTGCTGCCCCGGCCGCTGCCGCCCTCCGCCAGCCCCCGCCGTGCTGCCGCACCTGTCGGCGGTGGAGGAGGGCACCCTGGCCCTGTCGCCCTGGCCGCTGGATCCGCTGCCCCTCACTGCCTGGGACTGCCCCGGCGGCAACACGCTCACCGCCTCCACGCCCGCCTACGTGGAGCAGCAGCACCTGGCGGTGTTCCAGATGATGGTGCGGGGCGGGCGGGGAGCGAGGTGGGGCGTGGGACACGGGAGGGTGCGGGAGGGCGCCTACAGCCAACCCGTGCTGCCTCCCTGCCCGATACCTCCTGCCTCCCTACCTGGCCCCGGCTCCCTGCCTCCAGCCATGCCTCCCTGCCTTCTTTCCACCTTTTCCCCGCCTCCCCGCCCGCCCGCAGGTGGTGGTGGTGGAGCGGCGCTTCGAGGAGCTGCACGCGTCCCTGCTGTGGGCGCACAAGACCAAGTTCCCGGGCCAGCGGCTGGCGGTGGTGTTCGCAAAGGGCAACCTCATACTGGACGACATGTGAGAGACGGCTGGGCGGGAGAGAGGGCCGGGCGTTTGGGCGCGCATTTGCCATGCGGGAGCGGCGGGGGCGTGTAGGGACGACATGAGCTGCGGAGTGGCGGTAGGCGGATTGGCAGCCAGAGGAAAGGCCGCCCTTCCCCCGACCTCGCCGGCCGCGCAGGCTCTACAAGGAGCCGGGCCTGGCCCCCGCCGACGCGATCCAGCGCATCAAGGCCCAGACCGCGGTCAAGGCCGCCCAGCTCGTCCCCGACGGTGGCTACGACCTGCCCCACGACGACATCTTTTTGCTGTCGACGCGCGCCATCGAAAGCGCCAGCCGGCAGGGGGCCGAGGCCGGGGGCGGCGGGGCCGCGGCGGCGGGTGCCCTGGAGGAGGGGCGGTTCGTGGAGCTGCTGCGGTCGCTGCAGCTCGTCGACCGGGTCGTGGAGGCCTAGCTAGCTGGTAGACTGCGCTTGCGCCGTGTGGCCGGCAGTCGGCAGCTGCTATGGCGATGGCGGAGAAGAGGTAGGCCTAGGTGGTTGACAGATGTGTTGCTGCACGGAGTGCGTCCTTGCTAGGCTGGGCCGCTATGGATGGAGACCTGAGTGCGTCCTGGCGTCTGAGCTGAGAACCCATTGATTACCGCGGCGCTGGTGCCCCCGCCCGTCCAAAGCGAGGTCTGAGGCACCGCTACGTCCGGCGAGACCTCCTTGTTGCAAGACCAAGACGGGAAAGATGCCCAGTGCGCTCGTGGCGAACACGGGGACGCTCCGCCCGGGCAGCTCCGCAGCCCCGCCACTGCAATGCTATGACTCAGCCATGGACCTGCAGCCCCTCTGTCCAGCCCACGCGACGGCGCCCCAGCGCCCCAAAAACGCCTGCGCACAGGCCGCCCGCGTACATGCTAGCGCGCCCGCACAGTGTTACGTGATTCTTCGATGAAGTTCCCATGGATCGTGTTCACCCGCCCAAACATGCCGAGCACAAGGGGCCTTCTTCGCTAGGATACACCCGCCGCACAGCTAGGCAAACTACCCGTAAGCCCCGGTCACCGCTTCCGCAGCGACGCAGGCGCGCCCTCGCCACCGATCCCAGGCCGGGCCAGCTCAGCTGGTCGGCGCCGCCGGCCGCCGGAAGGCCATGCGGTACGTGTACTGCGCGTACGGCTTGCCGGACGCCATCAAAAACTCCTGTACGGCGAGAGCGACAACAGCGTACGGCAGCAAGCGGCACATGTCGGGATGATCACATGCATCGCAGCCAACATCCGGGATCAGGGTGCATGCGCACAACCTGTCGTGGCGCCGTGGCGGCCTCGGTCAGCTGCTCACGGGCACGATCAGCTTCCCCGCACCTTCTCTCCGTCGTACGCGGTGAGGAAGTCCGACACCACCTGCGTCGCCACCACGACCGGACCGCCCGCCGCCGCCTGGGGCCGTTTAGGGCGCGAGGGCGGCAATCAGGCAGCGGCAATCACAGGGCTCCGGCCGCTGGGCACGGGCATCAGGGGTGGGCCGTAGCATGGCATGCGGTCGTTCCCAGGCTGCATCCTCCGCCGGGGCTGCGATCGGCAGGTCTTTTCTGCGTTCCTGGTCGCAAGGCGTGGGGTGGCATGCACTCGAGGACGCTTTCCACTCCCCACCAACCCACTGCAGCCGAACCCTCCTTGCCGTCCCCTGGCGCCCGCCCACCTGCTCGCTGCGCCACTTGTACTTGGTGTAGCACTGCGAGGCCTTGATGCGGGGCGCCTCGCCGCCGGCGCCTGTGTCGTACACCGACTCCACATACCTGTACGGCATCAGTACGGAACGTGTACGACGAGGGGTGTGAGGCGCACGCCAGGACCTTACAAACCCCACTGGACTGCGGCAACTGGTCTCTGCTGCGGCTGCCACTCAGAGGCTGGCCAGGGCCCTGCCCCGCCGCAGCGGCGATAGCCTGGCCTCACGGGCGGCCCCTTCACTCGCGGCCCCCGTCGCCCGTGTGCCGGTCCCCCTCACTCGCTGGTCTCGATGCGGTCGTCTGCGGGGAACTCCTCCAGCCGCCGCGTGACGCGCGTGCGGATGGACATGCCCTAGGGCCGGCCAGGCAGGGCCAGGGCGGGGGGTCAGAGCAAGCCAACACCAGCTTGCAAGGACAGCGTGGAGCGGTGTCCGAGGCAGAGGGCAGAAGTCCACCCGCCAGCCTCGCGTGAGCATGCCAGCATGTCTCGCAGCTGCTGGCACCCATGCGCGCCTGCCTCCCCTATAGCCCCCAGGAAGCGTCTTCCGCACACGTCTTCAGCACACACACACGTCGTGTTACTGAATGTTCCTCTTCCGCTACACACGCCCCTCACCGGCATGGCCAGGGTGAGGACGTTGGGGTCGTTGATGTTCCAGTTGATGCGCTGGTCGAACGACATCGTCCTGTCGTAGTACCTGTGTGATGACGGTTTGGAGGGGCCGGCAGCGCCCATGGGGTTTCAAGGCAGCGGCACGGGCGGCAGCGCCGGAGGGCCACGTCCGGCATCCAGGGTCCAGCCAGCGCACCACACGCACACCCGGCAGAGCCCTGGCACGCATACGCGTGGCGCGTCAGCACCCGGGTCCCAGCCGGTGCCCGGGGGCAATGCGGCAGCGCCCTGGCAGGCACACAGAGGCTGCGCCGCGTGTGGGGTTCTGATCTGTTCAACACTTCAACACGCGGGCGTCATTGCCGCAACATGCGAGCAGCGAGCTCACATGGACAGCATGGAGGCTGTGTTGAAGCGTCTGTCGTACACCACCCGCTCGCTGCCGTTGCGCACAAAGGACACCTGCGGGGGGCGGCACGGCAGCACCGGCGGCGCCGGGCACACGGGTCCGGCCTTGAGGCAGGCGGACTGCGGCGGAGGCTCCCTGTCGCGCGCCTGGTACGCAATGAGGCGTGTGTGGTGCCGTATGGCGCAGCGCCGTGCGCGCTCCGGCGCGCACCTGGTAGCGCGTCTCCTTGTTGAGGTCCTCCCGCTCCGCCCGCCGCACGGCGGCTATGTTGGGCACGGCGCCCTCGCCCAGCGGCAGCTCCACCCGGAGCAGCACGCTGGACACGTCCCACACTGCAGGGTGGTGTGCGTTTGTGTGTGTGTGTGTGGTTGTGGCAGTGGTTGCGCCCCAGGGCAGGGCAGGTGGCGTACGCCGCAAGTGGGTTAGGGCGCATGAGGGTGAGGAAGCATGGGCCGGTGAGGGGAAAGGGCAACCCGGGGGAGCTGCCCGCGGCCGTTGCTAGAAGCTAGCATGAGCATGCTGCACGTGCCAGCTAGCTTTGGCCGCCAAGCCACACCTCCAAGGAATTCATCCGGGAAGATGAGGTCAGGTGGCCCACCGCCGAGCGCCTCCCAGGCGCCATCCGCCCACGGCGGCAGCTTGGAGGCCTTGGCCGCTGGAGCGGCGCAGGCTACCGCTATCGCGAGCGCCGAGCCGCTGGCAAGCACAGCACGCCGCGTTGCGAGGGCCGGCGCGGCAGGAGCGTATGACGTGCTGGGCTGGCAGCCCTCCGGGTGGTCGACGGTGGAGCACCCGCTATCCTGCCGCTGCGCCGACGCGCGGGCGAGCGCGACGCGCCCGGATGGATCATTGAGCCGACATCCAGCTCGTGTGATCGCCACAGCGGAGGCTCTCTGCAGCGATGGGCATCGCGCTGCGGGGAATCGCGACGTGGCCATACCCGTGCCAAGCAAGCGCCGATGCGCAGCAAGCTCAAGTAGTTGAATTGACTGCTGTAATTGCAACTGAGGATGGCCGGCGAAGCGCCGTGTGATCGGGTGGGGCACCGAGCCGAGCGACCGCAAGCAGAGAAAGGAAGTGCGCGACGACAGCAGCGGCACACTACTGTGCGCCCTGTGTATATATATGTGCACCACTCCAATGCTCTGCTCTGTGGCTGGCTAGCGAGGTAGCCCGGTGCTCTTTCATGCGGTCGTGCCGCCTCGTGAACTTTGCTCGCCTTGCAAGGCCTACGCGACCTGATTGGACGGCTCTCATACCTCACGCGAGCGGCAAGCGGGCAGCCAGCTCTCAGCGACAGCTCGACCGCGAAAGCAAGCGTTCTGGCGCCGACAGCACCAAGCGGCGGCCGGGAAAGATGGGCAAGATCACGGTGGGGCTCCTGGACGGCGCTCAGGAGCTCGGTCGGCATGCCGGAAGGCGGCCATGCACACACACAGCACGCTCCGTGCTCTCCCCGCGCAGATAGCCATTGAGGGCTGTGGCCATGGCGAGCTGGACAAAATCTACGCCACGCTCCAGCACCTGGAGCAGCGGGAGGGCAAGAAGATTGACCTGCTCATCTGCTGCGGCGACTTCCAGGTGCACGTGGGCCCAGCCCGCGTGGCCGGGGCGGCCGCCCGGGCTGCTGGAGGAGGGTCAATTGCGGCCGCAGGGGGCTGACTGTTCCACCAGCGTCGGCGAACGGGGCCGGCGGCGACGCGGGCAGCGTGTGGCAGCACCGGCGGTGCAGGGGTGCCGAACGCCGCCGGGGTGCAGCTGCCGCGCTGGCAAGCCCGGCACGGCCCCTGCAGCTCCCGGCTCGCGGCGCCAGGGACATGCCCCAGGGACGGCGCCAAATGGGGCCCCAAGAACCGCGACAGGCCTGCGCGGTACTGCGAGCCCGGGACAGCCCGGCGCGGGGCCCGGCCCGGCGCGGGGCCCGGCGGGCGAGGGCTTGCGTGCCGTGCGCTCCTCGGCACCAGGAGGGGCCGACGCTCTCAGCCCTCTGGCGGTGCGCTACGCCGCCCGTGGCCCTGTGCCGCAGCTGTACCCGGTCGCGGCACAGCAGCCCGCCGGCGCTGCATGGGGCCCCCGCCGCCCGGCTGACGCTGCTGGCCCCACAGTGCGC
>BDDC01000809.1:14048-32083 GCA_001662425.1 Chlamydomonas sphaeroides | reverse complement strand
CGCCCGCCGCGGCCCTGCCCACCACCCCCACCTACGCCACCCCGCACAGCCCTCCAGCCTGGACCCGACCGCCAGTCCGCCAACCCCGCGCCGCGCCGTCCTCCCTCTTCCTCCTGCTACCCCAGGCGGTCCGCAACCTGGACGACCTGGAGACCATGGCCTGCCCGCCCAAGTACCGCGACATGCAGACCTTCTACAAGTACTACAGCGGCGAGAAGAAGGCGCCCTTCCCCACCCTCTTCAGTGAGCCTGCAGCGCAAGGACCGGGCGGGGAGGCCCGTGCTGCAGCGCGCCGCCGCCCCGGACGCGCTGCAGCCATTGGCGCCAACACCCTTCCTGCCATCCCTGCCTGCCTCGCGCCCTCGCTCCTTCGGCCCCAGTCGGCGGCAACCATGAGGCCGCCAACCACCTGTGGGAGCTCTACCACGGCGGCTGGGCGGCGCCCAACATCTACTTCATGGGCTTCGCGGGCGCCGTCAGGTGAGCAGCGCAGGCCTGGGCCCGTGGCGCGAGGCGGACGCTACGTGGCGCATGCGCTGGTAGTGCCGACTCGGAAGCCCTGGCTTAGGCTCCCGCGTGCACCCGCGCAACCCTACTTCGCGGGCTAAGAGCTCGGTACGCCAGGGCACCCTCCTCGCCCCCGACGCGCTCACCTCGGCAGCTCGTGTTCCTGGGGCGACCCTCATGCCGCCGCTGTCCCCGTGCACCGCACCAGGTTCGGCGCCGTAACTTTGGCAGCTCGTGTGCTGGGGGCGACCTGAGGGCGCTCGAGGCCATTAAGTTCATGCTCCCGCTCCCTGCGTCCTCCTTCCTGGCCACGCCCTCAGGTTTGGCGGCCTGCGCATCGCGGGCCTGTCCGGCATCTTCAAGCAGCACGACTACACGCGGGGCCACCATGAGGCACTGCCGTACAGCGACTCGGCCATCCGCTCCATGTATCACGTGCGCGACTTTGAGGTACGGCATGTACGACAGCCGCGGCAGGAGGGTACGGCGTCACGTGCGGCACCCATCCGCCATGCTGGCCCCGCTGCCAGCCGCCGTCTGGCACTGCCTTCCTCGCCTCTCGTGCCCACGCCGCCCGCTGCCCGCTGCCCGCTGCCCGCTGCCCGCTTTCCCTGACACTTGTGTACCGGCTGCGGCTGGCTTCCTTGCCTCTCGTGCCCACGCTGCCCTCCCCTCCCTCTCGCCTCCCCTCGCCCAGGTGTACCGGCTGATGCAGCTGCGGGAGCCGGTGGACATCTTCCTGTCCCACGACTGGCCCACCAACATCGCCCGCTACGGCAACACCGCGCAGCTGCTGTCCAGAAAGGTGGGCGCCTCAGGCAGGGCTCCGGTGCAGACCCCGTCACGCGGGCCACTGCAGGAGCGCGGCGGCCCGCCGCCTGCCTGAGGATGGCCTAGCGCGGCGCCACCGCCCTGAATGCGCGGCCCTGCGTTCCCCGCCCGCAGACCTTCCTCCGCTCTGAGGTGGAGTCAGGCACGCTGGGCTCGCCGCCCGCCGCGCAGCTGCTCGAGGCGCTGCGGCCCGCCTACTGGTTCTCCGCGCACCTGCACACCAAGTTCGCAGCGCTCGTCAAGCACGGCCCCGCGCCGCCGCCCGGGTCCGCGCCCGCGGCGGGGCCGGGCCCCGGCTCGGCTGCGTCGGCGGCCTCGGCCTCCGGGAACGGGTCTGCACCCGGGACAGGCGGCTTCCCCGAGACGCGCTTCCTGGCGCTCGACAAGTGCCTGCCGGGGAGGGATTTCCTGCAGGTAGGGCGAGTGGGGCGGGAGGAAGGGCGAATGGCCAAGAAAGGAGAAGTTGGCGAACAGCACGCGTGCTTCGCTCCTGGGGGAGAGGGGCTGCCGCCTCCGCCCATCTGCACCAGCCGCACAGCGTGAGGGATGGAGGTGGGGCCCCTGTGGCCAGATGCAGCGGGAGGGAGGCCTTTGCGCGGCCGCTACGAGGGCGCTCCCGACGGAGGGCCTAGCGCGCGTCGGCGGCGGCTGCTGGCGGCTCCCTAGCCCTGCCCGACTCGAGCCGCCGCCCTCCCGCGGCCGCCCCGTAGGTGCTGGAGCTGGACGCCCCTGGGCCACCCGAGCTGCACTACGACGAGGAGTGGCTGGCGGTCATGAGGTCCACGCACCACCTCATAAACCTGCGCTACAACCACGCGCCGCTGCCGGGTGCGCGGCTCGGATGCGCGCGCGCACTGATCGGGGCGGGCACAGGCACGCCACAGGGCCCGCGCCTGCGCTGCCCCCGTCCCGCCTGCCCCCACCCCGTCGCGCTTGTCCGCTGCGCTTGCCTTTCTGTGCCGTGTGCTCTTTCGTCGCCACCTCCTGACGTCCGTCCTCTTGCACCGTGTGCCCCTCTCAGGCATGGGCCAGCTGCGGACGGGGCCCAAGCCCGAGGACGTGGAGTTCGTGCGGCAGGCCCTGGCGGCACGCGGCGGCACCGCGCTGCCGCAGAACTTCGAGGTCACGGCGCTGCCGTACGACCCGCGCCGCGGGGAGCGCAAGGGCCGCATGCCGCAGCGCCACGTCCGCAACCCGCAGGTGCGCGCCGGGGCTGCGGCCGGGGCTGCGGCGGCGGCGCACCTGCCATCTCCGCTCCGCGCGCATCCATGCCGCTGCACAACACCGCGTACGGGGTGGTACTCCATTTCGGCCCTACATGTTGAACACCACCCCTTGCCCATGCGGTGCCCTGAAGCCCGTTGCGCCTTCCCCCGGCCGCCCGTGGCCAACAGACGGTGGCGCTGCTGGAGATGCTGGGGCTGCCGTACAACCTGGACCACGCGGAGCTGCCCGGCGCGTCGGGGGCAGGAGCCGGAGGGGGAGGCGGCAGGGGCGGCCAGCGCGGCGGCGCAGGGGCGGCTGGGCCCGGGCCCGGCAGCACGGCGCCAGCCTCCGCGTGGGTTGGTGGCGGCACCGGTGGTCGAGGTAGGGCCTGGGCTGGGGCTGGGGCCCCGAGGGCCGTGCGCAGCTGGGTCGGCAAGGCATCGCTGCCGCTGGAGCCGGGCCCTTCCCTGACGCCCTCCAATTGGTCCCGCGCCCTGCTTTGCCTCCCCGCAGCGCCGCTGTCGCTGGCGCCCGAGTCGCTGCCCGCCATGCGGCCGCGGCCGCTGGGGACTGCGGCGCTGGCCTCGGCGCCCAACCCCGAGGAGATCGACCTGGACCTGGGGGACGAGGAGGAGGGAGCGGAGCAGCAGGAGGCCGGGACGGGGGCAGGGCAGGGCGGTGAGGCGGGGGCCGCGACAGGGGAAGGCGAGAAGGAGAGCGGCGAGGGCGGTGGGCTGGACCGGGACGAGGATGCGCCGCCGTCGGAGGGCGAGGGCGAGGGCGCGGGGTAGGCTGCCGGCGGCAGAGGGCGGCGTGTTGCAGGAGCGCGGCTTGATGTGTGTGGGCGCTTCGGATGGAAGAGGGGAGCGCACTTCCGGCCTGGACTTCGGCGGATCGGACGAACGGGCGGAAGGGCTTTCGCGATGGCTGACTATACGGCCGTTGTTGACGCTGTGCGTTGACACGGTGGGCATGGTGCGGCGGCGTCAGGCCGGGTCGTGTGGGCACGGTCAGGAGTATCCAGCGCTGTGCGAGGCTACGGGAGTGTTGCACAGCTGAGTACGCACCCTCAACAGCAAGGACATGCGCATCTGGAGGCCTGACATTCACGGTGCGCGGGGCCGTGATGGCTTCGTGCCGCACCGTATGGTATCCCTGTATGTCCTCATACGGGAGCCGACAGCTGCCTCCATGCCGCGCACCCCAGCCCGGATCGCAACCCCGGGGCACCAGCAATCTCCATCTGTACGCGGGGGCGTGGCGGGGGCCCAGGTTTTCGCACTAACTTGCCACTCGAGGAGAGCTGCTCCTTGTTTTTATGCAACCCTACACATCCACACACAAACCTGTCCCAGCTGCGCACGGGTGCATTGCGCGCCCTAAAAAGAGGCCACCCATACCAGACGAACACCGCCGGTCATAATGCGGTTGTAGCGTAACTGGGACTATTTGGAGGGTCTCGGGCACACCGACCTCCGGCCCAAAGAGGGTGCTGCCTATCATGTTGATGTCCAGCTGTTGTTTGCAATGTTGGCATGACCTGCTCGCGCAACAAATCTGCTGGGAGCTGCGATAGGGAGCCGGCAGGCGGCAGCCCGGCCAGAGCCCCAAACGACCTCTGCCGGCGCTCCCCGCGGTGGGGGAGTAGGGGGCGAGCTGTGCTTCGTAGTAAATTTGGCGAGAGCACTCGCGTACAGGTAGGATGGCAGGTCTACAAGAGGGTGCCTGATAAGCTAGAACAAAGTCAAAGAAGGAATATCGGTAAGAGGGTGCCTGTACTGGCTGACGAACATGCCCCCATCGACATATGAAAAGGGGCGCAGTTCTTTACCCCTTATCCGTCTTCTTCCTGAGCTCCCGGCCGCACCCCGACCATTGGGTCATCATCAAGGTAGGGCGGTGAACCACAGGCGCTCACCGCCATAGCACACCCTAGCGATAAGCGCCATATGTGCTGGAACTCGTCTGGGACGCCAACCCCAAAGAGGTGTCTGGCACTCCGCCCACCGGACAGAAGCATACGGCCGCTATCGCAACAGCTGCCACCCAGCCTGCCAGGCATGGCCGGGACGCAGAGCCCGCAATCGCCGCCGCGGTTCCCCCGGGTGTCAGTCCGCGTAGGTCCGCGCCTCGGAAAGTGATAAAGGAAAATTGAGGTGTGTTGCTCTCCTGAATGCCTGCAGATGGCACCCACACCGCACCGCACCGCACACCGTACCGCACGGCTGCCTGGCATCGCAAGCGACCCGAGGTTCCCTGCGTGCAAGTCTGCCCTTCGGGTTGTGATCAAGTCAACATCGAGGTCTTTTCAACCCCTTGGTGCATGCAGACGGCGGCAACGCCGCTCGCAAAGCAAAGGGTTTGCTTTGGCAGCGTGCAAATAACCTATTCTGCTTACCACCTGTCACCGGCAGAACAACCTGGACACAGAGCGCTACTTGCCAGCTGCAGCCACCCTGCGTTGTTCTCCCCGCTGCGCGACAGTCAACCGCACGATAACCAGATATGGACCACCTGCGCGGCTCCGTTGCCGCCATGAACGTCGCCGCTATGGATGGTGAATCTTCCGATCTACCGCTCTCTTTCTCGGATGAGCCGCACCTGCCGCTCGACCTAATCCTCACAGTCATCGCGCCACGCTGCGACATGAACGATATCGCCATCAACTGGCGACCCCTATGCAGCAACGCCAGGCAGCGCTTCCCAGCCCACAGGCACTGCGTGCATCTGTCTCAGCCCATGCCGCACGCAACCTTCCGCGCCAAGTGGAGTACGCCGGGCGCCATGCGGCCCCTGACGCTGTGGCAGAGGCGGCAGCTCGTGTGCCTCACGGCCATCAGCGGAGTGCAGCCCAACATGGAGCTAGCAGCAGAGATTGCGGGGGTTGTGCTCGACAGCTCGGGCGCCATGGAGGCCGCGGCCGGCGCGGGGCAGCTGGATGCCTGCAAGTGGCTGTACGCCGCGGGCTGCGTGACCAACCTGAACGGGGGGGCCCTAACGGCGGCTGCCCGTAGCGGCCACGAGCACGTGGTCGCTTGGCTCCTACGCCTGGTCGAGAGCCACAACATAAACAGCTTCTGCTGGGGGGTGCCCGTTGAGGCAGCGAAGGGCGGCAACGCCACCCTGCAGCTGCTGCTGCAGTGGCAGCTGTCGAGGAGAGGCGCCGCGTCACTGGGGGAGGTATATAACGAGTACCAACGGGCCCGCATCTTTGAACAGGCGGCTGGCAGCCTGGAACTGACGGAGCTGCAGGCGCTGGCGGGTCAGCTGGGCTTCCATGCTTCGCTGCAGCAGTACACCATCAATGCAGTTCATACCCTGGGCGCCGGCGCCCTGTCCGCCGCGGCCGGCAGCACCACGCACGACTGGGAGGCCAAGGTCAAATGGCTGGTGGATGAGATGGGCTGCGAGCCGCAGCATGCATCCTGCGCGTGCTTTAACGCGGTCAAGCAGCTGGGCCCTCAGGCGCCCGCGCGGCTGGCATGGCTGCAGCAGCGCGGCTATCCCTTCGAGGGCCCGCACTGCCTGGCAGCGGCGGTTGGCAGCGGCAGCATGTTGGCCATGGAGGGGCTGATGGCTGGCGGCGCCGCCGGGCCGCCGGAGGACTGGTGGTACCCCATCTGGAACGCGGCCCACCACGGCAACCTGCCGGCTCTGCAACTGCTCGTGGCGCGCACACCGGAGCTGGGCCAGCAGCGTCTTCTCGATTACTTCTACTGTGTTGATATCGATGGCCACATCATTAGGCGCAGCCCCAAGCATGTCGCGTTGAAGGCATGGGCGGTCGATGCCCTACTTCCGGCCAGGCTGGCGATGAAGCCGCTTGGCGAGAACGAGCGCAGGGACGTCGTGATGGCCGTGGCGGCAAGCGGCAGCGTGCCGCTTATGCGGAGGCTGGAGGAGGTGCTGGCAGCGGCAGCGGGCCCGGGCGGTCGGGCGGCAGCCGGGGGCGCAGCGGCGGCCGCCAGCCAAGGGGCCGCTGCTCGTGCAAGCGGGGCCGCCGCCGCCGGGCCTGCTGCAGGCGCGCTGTGGGCGTCATGGTGTGGAGGCCTAGAAGACGTCCGCAGGGCCTGCGCCTCTTCCGGCTGCGAGGAGGCGCTCGAGTGGCTGATGACTGACGGCGGTGCGCAGTGGCACGTGAGCCGGGGCCCCATCGCCCAGAGTCCTTACCCCTCGTCGAGCGTCCCATCCCTTCTCTCGTCACGTCCTGAACTTGCCGACAGAAGCGCATATGTACGGTTTGCCACCTTCCAGAGCTCTGAGCTGCTGCGCCCCGTCCTCTTGTATGTACCTGCGGCCCCGCAGGATGAGGCGCCCTTCGTTACTGCTGCCATCGCGGGGGACCTGTCCACGCTGCGGGTCCTGGCGCGGCTGGGCTGTCCCTGGGGCCGGCCCGGCTTTGTGGTGGGCCGCATCATCAACAGCGCGCGCCTCGGCGCAGCGGCGCTAGTCCAGGTGCTGCAGCTGCTGGTGGAGCTGGGCTGCCCCATGGACTGGGCCGACTCGCTGCTCACGCTGACACTGCGCGGCCACGATGGCTGGGCGGGCGTGCGGGCCTGGGTGCAGCAGCAGAAGGCAGCAGCGGACGCACGCGTGGAGAGCTAGGGCGGCAGCAAGGGCGAGTGAGAGGGGTGCGTCGTGGCCGTGCGGTGGTGGCCGACGGTAACTGCGTTGCCTGGGCCTTTGCGGGGGTGCCAGCAGATACCGCATCCGAGCCGCGCGCTCGGGCGACGTGCGAGCGCCGCACATTGCCATTGCTCGGACGGAAGGGCCCTGGCGCTTTGGGCGCTCTGTGGGCGCCGGGCTTGTGCATGGTCTCCGCTGCGTTGCGGGGGGACTGGCTTGATGGGCTGTTTTGCGGGGACCGGGTTGGGATTGCCTTGTGGCGGTCGCCGCAGCTGCAGCTGCTGGCCGCCGCCACCGCCGTCACCGCCGCGCCGCCCTACCTGCCGCTGTGCGCCAACTCGGACAGCCTCAACCTGGAGGGCACCAGCGAGGCGGCGCCGCAGATGCAGGCGGGCGGCGGCTGCGGGGCGATGTGGTGCTGCTATGCCGCCTGCCGGGATGCGACCTGGCTCCAGCGGCACCAGCACGACTGCACGAGGGCGGCGGCGGCGGCGGCGGCAGGTGGGTCCGCTGCCCGTCGCGTGACGGCAAGCCCTGACATGGGCCCGTGGGTTTGAGCAGCGGCTGCATCATGCGTCTATTCGGGCTGGGACATTATGCATTCGACATCACAGGCGGCGTCGGCCGACGGCGGCGCCAGGGCGCCGGAGCCTTCGCCGCAGGCCGGCGGTCCGATTGATGGCGCCGGCGTAGATCCCCATTGGGTGCCTTGCGCCGGCGGCATCACACCCATGTACTGGTTCCGCCCCGGCACCGACCCCAACGTCGTCAGGGCTTGGAGCGAGCACCTGCACGTGTCCCCTCAGGGCCCCAAGCGGCCGCCGTGCGCGCTCGTGACGCGGCGGCTGGCGGTTCCGCCCAAGACGGAGCGCTTGGCGGCGCGGCAGCCGGCGGTGCCGGGGGAGCCGCCGCTGCCCGGCACGCCGCGGACGGCCAGCGCAGCGCCGCCGGCGCCGGCGTTGCGCCGCCGCGGCCGGCCGGCGGCGCCGCCACGCCTGGCGCGCCGTCAGCGGTCCACGAGCAAGTCGGCGTCACCGGACCCCGAGGTAGCGGCACAGGAGGCGCTGGCGGCGCTGGCGGCGGCGCCGCAGCTGCGCCGCCGACAGGCGCAGGCGCTGGTCGCGTTCCTGAGGGGCCGCGTGCCGCCGGCGTACGCCGCCGCCGCTTCCGCCCCCGACGGCTCGGCGGCGGCGCAGGGCGCTGATGCTGCCGTCGTGGCGGCGGCGCGCGCTGGCGCCAGCTGTCCGCCGCTGCCGGGGCGGGATGTGGTGGTGGTGCTGCCCAGGGAGCTACTGGCGGCGGCGGCGGGCGCGTGGCAGCGGGCGGAGGAGCCGACCATGCACCCCTCGGTGCAGCGGCCGCGTTAGGGGCAAGGCATGAGTGCGAGCGCCTGCTGCGACAGGCTGCCCGCTACCTGTGCCGTTATCCCCCGGGGAACTGGCGTGCGCCCCGGCCCGGGTGTTAGCGGGGCGCCCCTGCTATTTCGCTGGGCGGGCCAGGGGCGCTCGTTGCCAAGAAATGCCGCAGTATGGTGGCACGCGGGATATGCACTACATACCCTTTTTAATTAGTAGTCGTGCAGTAGTCGTGCAGTTTTGCAGTTTTGCAACAAGACATACCCTTTGTTATTATTAGTCGTGCTCGGCGCAGGAGCGGGCGCTAGCACCGGAGCAGGCCGGGTCATAGTTGTATGCTGATACTTCTGTATGATGCTCATTGTCGTGCTGCATCAGCGAGGCTGACGTATGCGGTTGGCTCGGGAGTTGTTGCGGATGCATGCCGGTCGTGCGGTCGCGTATGGTCGCGGACGCGCTGCGCTGTTTGGCGCGAACCCCAGGTTGTACCCGGAGGGCAGTGGCGCGAGCCCCAGGTTGTACCCGGAGGGCAGTGGCGCGAGCCCCAGGTTGTACCCGGAGGGCGGGGGGGGCTACTGCCCCTCTGCCGCTGTAGTCGTAGTATGCGCTGCGCGATCCTGCCTGATCCTGTTGTAGGAAACGTTGCAGTTGATCAGGTGTGGGCATAGCGCGAGGTTCCGCACTGGCGACAGCCATTGTGCTCAGCCGTCCACCACGCGCGCATTGCGTGCGTAAGGTTGCTGATGCGCCACGCGGCCGGCAGCTCGCAAGCACATACTGTGGAGTGTGTGGGCAACCACTTGCCTCGGCGGCCTGTGCCACCGCGCGTGCGTGGCGCGGGCCTGCAGCGCCCGCGCGGGCCGCCGCCGGCGACCAGCGGCACGCACACACGGGTGCGCAGGCAGGGCGCTGCGCGGCCATGCAGGTAGCTTTGATGCAGGAAGGGTCTTCGAAACGGGGTTACCGGCCCCTGAATGGACGCTTCTATGCGGTTTCCTCCTGGCCGCTGCAGGCTGCCGCGAGGCGCCGGCGGCGAGGTGCGTCGTATCGCCTTTTGCGCCGCTGGGCACGAAGCAGCAGCTTGGCGTGGAGCAGTGCTAGCGCCAGCAGCTGGCGGCGGACGTGCAGAGCGTCGAGCTTGCCGTAAAGTGCAGGAGCAGCGTGGGGCTTGTGCGCTTGCCCGTGGCCCCAACGCCAACCAAGCGGCCGGCGCCTGCATGGCGCTTGCTAGGCGCATGAGGCAGCTGGATACCGTCCTGCCTTGGCGTACTCGCGTTTTAGTTGGACACCACGAGACGTCGTGCAGCGGACTTGAGGTAACAGGAAGGAGAGCTGAGCAGATCGAGGGCGTTGTACGTGTGAGTGGGAATCGCGCCCAACCCTTCAGCGGCGGCTAAGGACACGGGGAGGACTGACGGGGAACTGTCAGGGGAGGATGGGTACGTGTCAGGCATCGCATCCCAACGACTGGAGCTGTGCCAGTGCAGGTTTGGCAAGTACACAGCTGACCACAGCGTAGGCATTTGTACAGCGGATATGGGTCGGTAGCTGAAGGCACGCAACGAAGAAAGCATGTTTCGGCAGGGGCTGAGTTGCACCGAGCGCGAAGCATGCTCTTCCAGTCCGCACGGGCCGCTTGGACTGGCACCGGCTGCGGGCAGGCGTCGCGGGCAGCTTCTGGTTGCGAGCGCTGGGCCTTCTGCGGCGTGGACCGCTCAGGCGGGCGAGCTGGGCCTTCAGCTCAAGCGACTTGTAGAGCGAATTACGCGGGCCCCTGAGGCGGTGAGTGCGCAACGGCAGTGCACTGTTGGACACAACCATGAGCAGAGGTCTCCACCCTTGCAGTCTGAGCCGCTTCAGCCGACGACCACCGGAATCTCTTCAAGTGGACAAGCTGTTCTCCTTGAACGGCCGGAGCGTCCTCACCCCTTGCCAGCGACTTACAAAACAATTGGGCCAAAGTCGGTGGTCCTCCTAGACCCCAAGCGGCAGCGCCTTGTGTACCTCGTGGGCACCGACAGCTGCGAAGATGACGAGCGGGACGTGCATACGGATGTCGCGCTGGTAGGCTCGCAATCGCGCGTGAAGAAATGGCTGCCACGCCTCCCCTCGCCGCTGACACCCTCCCCTCTTCGCTGGCCCAGGTTCGCTCCATGCTCGCGGCCTCCGCAGCCCCCTACGTCCACCTGATGGCCGTACCCGACCACCTGCGCCGCGCGCTGCTGCGCAAGGTGCGACAGGCAGCCATTTGCACCGCTTTGCCGGCTTCCGTAGCCGCAGGGCATATGCACCGCGCGCGAATCTGCCACGCCCACAACAACCAGCAGACATTGCAGCACACGTGGCTGGGAGCTCAGTAGCTGCTTAGTCACACGGACCGACGAAGGCCTCGCCCGAGCCGCTCTGCTCCCCGCTTCCCCCGTCGCAGCTGCCCGGCGGCCGGCCCGTCGTGTCCTCCGTGCCGCTGCCGCCCGATCTGGCGCCACAGCCACCCAGCGCCGCCGCCGCCAGCTCCGACGAGGAAGAGGACTTCTGGAGCAACGACCCGCACAGCACCAACCCCAGCACCGGCGCCGAGGAGGACGCCGGCGGCAGCGTGCTGGAGCAGCTCTACGGCCCCAGCCGCGCCCCGCCGGCATGGCTGGGCGGAGTCGGCGGCGGGCCGCACGACGGCGGCAGCGGCGGCAGCATACCGGACTGCGGCGGCGACGCGTACGCGGCGCGGCACGGCGACGAGGCGCCTGCCGACCTGCACGACGAAGCCATGTCGCGCCCCTCCAAGATGCCGCGGCTGCGGGACTGGCAGCGGGTGCGTGTTGGCTGGCCGCATGGGCGGGGCACGGCGGCCCGCTGGGGCCCCCAACGTCACGTGCGCTGCTAGCCACGAGCCGTGGCCGCTGGTTAGCGGCTGGGGCTGAGGCCCGTTGCGCGGCCGGCGCAGCGCCCCTGACGCCGTCCTTTGCGCTGCCACCCGCTGCTTGTTGCCCTAGGGCACCTCGAGCCGCGTGGCGGCGGCCCGCTACGCGCGCCCCTCGCCTCGCTGGGACTGGCTGGTGGACCAGCTCAACTGGCTGGGGCCGCTGAGCGCCGCGACGGTGCCCAGCAACCGGCTGCTGTTTGTGCGCAACAACGTGGACAAGACCTTCTTGCTGTGGGTGGCGGAGCGGGGTTGGGAAGCGGGGCGGAGGGAGCACGGCCGGGCGCCCCTCTCGGCGCCCCTCCCTCTGCCGGGCGACAGGTCGCGGGCTCTGGCTGTGGGGGCGCGGGATGGGCGCTGGCGGGGCTGGGGCTGGGTAGCGGGGCTTCGGGGTCGTGGTTGCGGTGGTGGGCGCTCTAGGCGTAGCCCGGCCCAGGCGGTGATACATGCCCCATTCTGCCGCTGGCGCGCCGGCGCCTATCCCCAGCCTCTTGTGCTTCCTCGCCGTTCCCTGTACCCAGCTCGCACCCTGCTGCCCCCTCCCGCCCTCTCCTACGCCCCCCGCAGCGACGGCCGCGCGCCGGTCAGCTCCTTCGACGACTGGCTGCTGGCGCTGCACTTCAAGCAGCAGCAGGCGCCGCCGGACGCCAAGCCGGCGGCGCCGCCGCCGCGGCCGTTGGTCCCGCCGCCGCCCGGCCGGCGGATGGGCGCGGCCGCTGCGTCCAACCCGCAGGTGCGGCCCCCGGGGGCCGCACGAGGCGCGTCGCGGGGCCCGACCCAGTCCGGCCGCCCGGGGTTGCGCCGGACGGACCCAGTCCGGTCTAGGCCTGGCCCTGCCGCAGTGCACGGGGCGGATGGGCGAGCTCCGGTGCTTCGGCGGTGTCTAGCGCCAGCCCCAAGTCCTGGAGGCGCAGGCCAGCGCCGCCGGCATCCCTGTCGCGCTGCCCCGGCCTCGTCGGGGCCCTGCCGTGCTCCTGGGTCTCTTCCCGGCCCTTGGCCCGACACGACACCCGACCTCGCGCTGACCGGCCTGCGCCTGCCCCCTCGTGGCCCGCAGCCGCCCAACGCGGCGCGGCCGCACGACGACGGCGACGACAGCGACCTGGAGCGCAACCCGCCCCGGCGCGTGGAGGACTTCGGGGTCATACTGGGCGACAGCAGGGACGAGGTGAGGCGGCGGCGGTGGCGGCAGCGGCAGCGGCAGCAGAGGCCCTGCCATCCCAGCTGGGCTGGTGTGGCGCCGCTCGAGGGCTGGCGATGCAGGGGTGCGGTAGGGGCCACAGATGCGGTGCGGCGCGGCGCCAGCAGCAATCTGTGGTACCAGGGGCATGTACGTACTGCACTGTACGGCACGTGTGTGGGTGTCGCATCTGTCCATGCCCGCCGGCGAGGACAACAACCGCGCCGGCTGTTTATCCAGAGGCCGCCTCGCTGCACCATTCTGCCGCGCCGCACCCCGGCCCGCCTCCGCAGGTGGCCAACGTGCTCATCACCGACCCCACGGCCTACTTTGGCACCTCGGACCGCAGCAAGTGGACCGACTGGCCCGACGACGAGGAGCAGCAGCTGCTGGCGCTGGCGCAGCAGAAGCAGAAGCAGCAGAGCCAGGGGCAGCAGCAGATGCGCGGCGAGGGGCAGGCGGCGCTGGCGCAGGAGAGTGCGCAGGCGCTGGGGCAGGCGGAGGAGGAGCAGGAGGATGACGGGCAGGAGGACGACGGGGAGGGCGGCGCGCTTGCGGCTGCACGCGACGGCAGCGAGGAGGAGGAGGGGGACGCGAGTGACGAGGAGGAGGACGGCGGCGGCGAGGAGCGTGTGGGGGACATCATCGTGCTGCGGTCCGGCTGGCCGGTGGGCGAGGAGGAGGACGAGGAAGGCCAGGGCGTCGACGGCGACAGCGACGGCGAGGACGAGGACGAGGAGGGTGACGTGGTGTCCATAGACGCGCTGCTGGCGGAGGTCTTTGAGGAGCTCAACCGCGCCGGCTTGCAGTCGGACGACGACGAAGAGGAGGAGGAGGAGGGCCAGGAGGAGGCGCGGGCGGGGCCTCAGGGGCCGCAGCCGGCGCCGTCGGCCTCCACCTCGGCGCCGGCGGCGACGCCCTCCGCGCCCGGCCTTGCCGTCACCATCACCTCAACCGGCTCCATCTCCGCCGCGCATGCTGCCGCCACGCCCGGCGCTGCGTCACCCTCACCCTCCGCCGCGCCTACCTCACCCTCCTCCACATCCTCCGCCGCCGACCCGCCCGCGGCCGGGCCCGCCGGCTCCAACCCCACCGCCAGCTCCAAGCCCGACCCCAGCTCTTCGCCGCCCAAGCCGGGCCCGCGGCCCGACATTGACATTGTGGGCCAGCCGCCGCGGCCCATCGACGCGGGCGCGCTGCAGGAGGCTCTGGGCGCAGCGCTGGGCGAGCAGCCCGCTGCCTGGGACATCCCCGACTACTGGCTTGACACGGAGCAGAGCCTCAGCATGAGCCTCAGCGGCGGCAGCCTGGGCTGGACGCTCAAGGCGCGCGTGCTGCTGCCGCGAGCCGAGATGCGGCCGGGCGAGGCGCTGGCGGGTGGGTGAGGGCAGTGCAGGGGAGGGCTGGGATGGGAGGGGTTGCTTGGCCGTGCTCCGCCGCCATGGCTGGTGAAGGCCATGACACACGCCAGCACGCCGAACCCCGTGGCCCTTCAATTTCCCGCAGACGAGGCGTGGCGTCGTGTAGGCCAGCAGCGGCTCAAGTCGGCGTGGAGCCAGGCGCACCCGCCGGCGCCGGAGCAGGCGCCGGAGCAGGGTGGGCAGGAGCCGGCAGGGCCGGCGCAGGGCCAGGCGCAGGCACAGGCGGCGGATGCAGGGCCGCCGCCGCCGCCGCAGCAGCAGCAGCAGCAGCCGGAGCAGCAGGAGGCGGCGTCACGGCCCGCCAGCCCACAGCCGCTGCGGGGGCCACATGCCCCGGCTCTGGGGCTCGGGGGCCCGCCTCAGGCCGCCGGGGCCGTGCCGCTCGCCGGCGGCTTGGAGGGACTCGAGTTGGAGCGCGACGCCTCCGCTGGCGCCGCCGCCGCCGCCGCCGCCGCGACCGCCACCGGCCGCGTCCGTGCCGGCGGGCCGCCGGAGCAGCTGCTGCCGTCGCAGCGACGCTGGGCGGACGCCGACGGCGCCGCCGCCGCCGCGGCGGCGGCGGAAGCCGCGGAAGGCGGCGTGCCGTTTGTGGGCAGCACGCGGGCGCGCCGGGGACTACCCGTGGGTGGGGCGGGTGCCGCCGCATCCCCCGACGCCGGGGATGAGCGCGGCGGCGCGGCGTCGAGTGCGGCCGGGCCGGCTGGGCCACGGCCCAACGCTGGCGGCGCGGCGGCTGACGGCAGCGGCGCCGCCGCCGCGGCGCAGGGCTCCGGCGCCGCTAAGCTGCACGGCCGGGCGCGCATGGTTCGCCGATCGCGTTCGGCGTCGCCGCCGCGCGCGCCGGCGCCGCCAGCGCAGGACCCCGACGGTGGCGACGGCGCTGCCGGCGCCGACGACGCTGGCGCCGTGCCCATCCCAGCCTACCCGCCCACCCAGCCGCCGTCGGCCCTCCGCGCGGTGGCGGCGCTGCACGGCCAGAGCGTTGACGGCGCCGCCGGCCCGGCGGGGCCGTCGCCGCCGCCGTCGGCCTCGCCTCCGCCGCCGCCGCCAGACTCTGCCATGATGGACATGCAGCAGCTGGCGGAGTTCATCCTGGGTCGCGACGCTGATCCCGAGGAGGTCAAGGAGCTGGAGCTGGCGATGGCGCAGACCGACGAGGTCGAGGCGGCGCTGCTGGAGCAGCAACAGCAGGCGCCGCCGCTGCCGCCAACAGCAGCGCCGCCGCCAACGGCCAGCGCCGCCGCCGACACGGAAGTCTTTGACCCCATCGGCGCGCTGCTATCGGAGCGCATGACCACGCTGCATTGGTTCCGGCCTGGCGCGGACCCATCGGCGGTTCGCGACTGGAGCAGCGAGGCGCGGATGGGTGGCGGCGGCCGGCGGCGGCCGCAGCTTGTCGTACCGCGCTGGCGGCGGCTGGCGGTTCCGCCCAAGACGGAGCGCCTGGCGGCGCGGCAGCCGGCGGTGCCGGGGGAGCCGCCGCTGCCCGGCACGCCGCGGACGGCTGGCGCCGCGCCGCCGGCGCCGGCGTTGCGCCGCCGCGGCCGGCCGGCGGCGCCGCCACGCCTGGCGCGCCGTCAGCGGTCCACGAGCAAGTCGGCGTCACCGGACCCCGAGGTGGCGGCACAGGAGGCGCTGGCGGCGCTGGCGGCGGCGCCGCAGCTGCGCCGCCGACAGGCGCAGGCCCTGGTCGCGTTCCTGAGGGGCCGCGTTCCGCCGGCGTACGCCGCCGCCGCTTCCGCCCCCGACGGCTCGGCGGCGGCGCAGGGCGCTGATGCTGCCGTCGTGGCGGCGGCGCGCGCTGGCGCCAGCTGCCGGCCGCTGCCGGGGCGGGATGTGGTGGTGGTGCTGCCCAGGGAGCTGCTGGCGGCGGCGGCTGGCGCGTGGCAGCGGGCGGAGGAGCCGACCATGCACCCCTCGGTGCAGCGGCCGCGGCGAGTGAGGGCGTGAGTGCGAGGGCATGTTGCCGTGGGTTGTGCAAATGAGTCAGGCCGCGGGGCGGGGGGGTTTGGTGAGAGCGACGTGAGATATGCGTGTTTTGGTTGTTGTGTGTGTGTGTGTGTGTGTGTGTGTGCGAGAGCGTGGAAATTGGATCGGGCGCCGGTCCACTCTTCCCGGTGGCGCTATCCAGCGCTGTCCTGCTTTACCTCCGTCGTTGGCGCGTTGAGGTGCGTCCAGTTTTGTTGCGAGCAGAGCGGCCGTGCCGCAGAAAGAGAGCGGCCGGGCAGTGCGGCGCTAGGCGAAAGACATGTCACATGTACCGGTATGCGCGTCGCTGTCGTGTCGCCTGCTGCGTGGCGTGGTGTTGTGCTGCCTGCTGCTGTCTGCTCTGCCGAAGAAAGGGACCGCGCTGCCGAGCGCTGCAGGTGCAGCGTGCCGGCCTGCAGGGGCGCAGGACTGTGGCTGCGCAACTAAGAGCAGCGTGAGCGTGGCGCCCATGCGCGTCGTGCGACTCGGGCGGCCGCAGCTACACCGTGTTGGCTTGGTAGTCGTAGCTCCCGCGCGTTCCCTGGCGTGACGCTTGCATAGGATGGCGCTCTGCGCGATTGCCGAGCCGCTGCAGCATAGCGCGGCTGCCCATGTTGCGGCGGCCAGGCGTAATGCGGCGCTCGCGTGGCGTCCTGGTGGGTCGTGGGTCAGTGAGGAGCATGCGCCCACGCAAGTGCGCAGGAGGGGGCGGAAGGCATGTAAAACCCACCAACGGGTTGTTCACGGCTAGCGTCAAGTGGCGGCCGCGCATGCCCTCCGCAGCGCGAAGCCTGTCTTCCCTTCGCCGCGATGTGGATCCCGTTACAGCCTCCTGTCAGGGCGTGCACCGCATCCTTGCAAGCGAACGAGCGAGGACGAGAGCCTAAGAGTTGGGGGAGTGCTTGCCCGTGGGGGTCATGCTGCAGCATGGCCCAGGAGGCCTCCTGGCGTGGCCTCCCAGGCTCCAGGCTGAGGCGCACGAGGCGGCGAACTAGCCGGGGTGTTTGTACCTTGCACCGTAGTACCAGAGTGTGCCTGATTGATGCACACGGCCGTCCTGGGCAGCGGGGAAGCGGAGGAGGGCGAGGGCGAGGGCGAGGGCGAGGGGCGCTGCCGGCGCGAGTCAGCTCAACAAAGCAGCAGCAGAATGCTGGCTTCATATGTTGAGCCGAGCCAGGCCAGGCCCCGCAAGCGACAGCGGCGGTGGGATGGGGGGCGAGGACGAACCGGAGGAAAGGCGCATTACAGAGGGTGCTCGGGCATGCCGAAGCAGGGACGGCACGTGAGGCAAGGGAACGCGCCCCGCCAACCTCCGAGGCCTCCAAGGCGCTCCCAAGAGGGGGTGGGTGTCAACCGGACGTCACCACCTTCCCGACACAGCCACACAGGCCAACAGAAGAGTCCACGAGCCTCCACCTATCTCCAGACGTCGCGCTACGCCCGACCTGAGCCCCGCGCCCACGCCCGCGCTGAGTCTGAGGCTGCTGCGGTGGTGAGCGCGCTGGGGGTACTGCGTAAATGTCGACAAACGGGGTATGCAACGAGCTTCAGCAGCCCGCTAGCAGCCCACACACGCCCACAGAAGCACTCGGGCGACGTCGGGCGCGTCACGGTATCGTCACCCGGGTACCACTACCGGCCCGGTCTGAGTCAGGAATTGGCCCAACTTTGAGGGGCCAAAACACCTCTGGCAAAAATCCGGCCAGGGCTGGGAAAGCTGAGGCGGGTCCGTCGAGATGTCCTCTAGCGGCCTGCCACGGTCTGGTGCCTGGCCAACTTTTTGCCAAGTGCCGTACAGGGCCTGCCGTACGAGGGGTCTGGGGGCCTAGCCCAGGGCCTAGAGCACACCCCGGCCATCCCCCGAAGGCGTACACCGGGTTAAAACATCTCAGATAGTCACATAGAAGGGTTTGGGCCACTCGCGGCTGCCGTGGGAGCTGTAGGTTAGCGGGAATCGCTGGGTGCTGTTTGGGGCTGCCAAACGGGGGCACGGTGCGTGCCTGACTGCGCCCCCTTAACGCTTT
>BDDC01000808.1:0-43176 GCA_001662425.1 Chlamydomonas sphaeroides | reverse complement strand
CCCTCGCCCCTCGCCCCTCGCCCCTCGCCCCTCGCCCCTCGCCCCTCGCCCCTCGCCCCTCACCCCTCACCCCTCACCCCTCACGCCATCCCCGCCCTCGCCCCTCGCCCCTCGCCTCACCCCTCACGCCATCCCCGCCCTCACCCTCCGCCCTCCGCCCGCCGGCCCGCAGGAGCGCGCGCTCAAGCTGCGGGCGCAGGGCAAGTACTACGTGACGCAGCACAAGAGCAAGAAGCCCAAGCCGGCGGGCGGAGAGGGCGGCGGCAAGGGCGGCCAGGAGGGCGGCGGCGGCGGCAAGGACGGAGAGCACAAGGGGCGCCACTACCTGGGCGACAAGACGCCCGGCTGGCGGCCCTTCAGCGCCGTCGAGGTGCGGCGCCGGGGCGCCGGCTCGGGCAGCGCAGGCGGCAGACGAGGGGCGGTGTGGCTGTGGCGGTCTAGCGCTCTAGGGAGGTGCTCGGATGCGTGCAGCGGTGGGGTTGCTGCGAGGCGGCGCGGGCGCCGTCGACTTGCGGCGCAGGCGCAGGCGCAGGCGGCAGACGAGGCGCTGTGTGGGCCGCGTGGCTGGGCTCGCGAGCGCCCGAGGTGCTCCGCGTCGTGTGTCGGTGACGGTGCCTACAGGCGGGGCGGGGCAGCGTGCGGCGCCGGCGGCGGCAGACCAGGGCTGGCGGGGCTACGGGGCATTGGACCCCACGGGGCGGGACGATGCACCCCATGGGCCGGGACTGGAGCGGCCGCCTGCTTGCCAGCCTGCGCCCCCACGCCTTGCAGCGGGGCTCGCGCGCATGCTGCACGCCTGCGCCCTCGGTCCTCCACAAACCCCACCCCTCCAGCCGTAACCTTGCCGCGGGGCCCCGAGCAAAGCCTGCCTGCGCGCCCCCGCAACCCGGCGCCGGCCCCGGCCCCCGACCGGCCCCCTCGGCTGGCTGCAGGTCATCGTGCTCCCCATCTACTGGAACAACAACAAGGAGGAGAAGACGGGAGTGCTGACGGCGGCCGAGCGCTGCCGCGACGTGCTGGTCAGCGCGGGCCTGGCGGCGGACATGGACGCGAGCAACAAGTACACGCCGGGGCAGAAGATGAAGTACTGGTGAGGGCTGAGGGGATGGGAAGGGAGGGAGGGGAAGGAGACACAAGGAATGAAGCCGCGGAAGGGAGAGGAGGAGGAAAGGCGGATGGCATGCGGGCGGCGCACATGGGAGGGGGCGGCGCTGAGAAGTGCAGGTTGGGTGAGGGGCTGTCGTGGCCGACGCTCATGCGCGCTGCCTAACCACCTGCTGCCTCACCTGCTGCCGCGCCGCCTTGTTGACCGCAGGGAGACCATGGGGGTGCGGGTGCGGGTGGAGCTGGGCCCCCGCGACGTGCAGAACGGCAACTGCGTGGTGGCTCTGTCCACCAAGACGCCAGGTGGGGGCGGAGGTGGAGGGAGCAGCGGGGCCTTCAGGTGTCGTGGAGCAGGGAGGGGAGCAGGGCCGGCGGCCGCAGGGCAGATGGTGGCGCCTTGGCGGGCGGGCAGCTCGTGTGCTTCGCCCGGCGCAGCGCAGCCTTGGTTGCACGTTGGCTCGCGCGCTCTTGTGGATTGCGTGCCTTGCTGTTTGCCTGCCGCGTTGTAACGCGTCGTGCCGATGTGCGGCCTGCGTCCTGTGGCGCCAGGCGAGGTGGCGAGCAAGAACATTGTCAACATGCGGCACAAGATGCTGGACGCGGTGCGGGCGGCGCTGGACAAGGCCAAGCGCGGGGAGCCCGCCAGCGACGACGAGGAGCCGGCCGCAGCCGGCGAGCAGCAGCAGGCGGCGGAGAAGGGCAAGAAGGCGGCGGGCAAGCAGCAGGCGGAGAGCGAGGACGAGGGCGATGGCGAGGAGGAGCAGGAGGAGGAGGAGGAGGAGGAGGAGGAGGAGCAGGTTGGCAGCGAGGAGGAGGGCGTGGATGGCGCCGTGGCGGCGGCGCTGGCGTCGGCCAAGGCGCGCAAGGGCGGCGTGCTGCAGAAGAGCGGCAACGCGGAGGCCCGCAAGCTCAAGAAGGAGCGCGCCGGCAGCAATGCTAAGCGGCCGTCACGAAAGGAGGCCGCGGCAGCTGCGGCGGCAGCGGCCGCTGACGGCGACGACGACGGCGACGACGAGGAGGATGCCGGCGCGGCGCCGGGCGCGGTCAGGGCCCAGGCGAGGAAGCCGCTGCCGTCGTCGGCCTCTGCGCTGCCCAAGAGTGCCGACGCGCTTGAGGACGACTTTGACTTTGTAGAGTTTGAACCTGAGGAGGACAAGCTGACGTTGACCAAGAAGGAGCGGCTCAAGAAGACCGTGGCGGAGCGGAAGGTCAAGCGCAAGGCGGAGCGGCGCGCGGCGCTGGGCGGCGGCGGCGGGGGCTCTGAGGATGGCGAGGAGGAGGCCGAGGCGCCGGCAGCGCGCGGCAAGGCGGAGGGGGCGGGGGCCAAGAAGTCAAAGAAGCCTAAGGTGGTGACGTTCTAGGCCGCGGCGTGGGGCGGTTGGAGGGTGTAAGAGCGGGTGGAGGGCTTGAGAGCCGACCTGGGAGTTGGGGGCGGACGTTTGAGAGTGGGGCTGTGGGCCCCAATGACGTGGTGCGACCCATCGCAAGATGGTGTCGACGGGGACTGGGTTTGCATGGCTTGTGGCGGGATCCCGCCGTGCTCGCCAGCAGTCGGCGTGGTCAACCTGACCCGAGAGTGGCGATGGCGGCTCAAGCGGGCAGCCTGGGAAGCGCCGGATTGGGAGTGCGTGGGCTGGGGATGCCGGCGGGGCGCAGCTGGTGGGATGGTGGTCACTGTGCAGGCGGCGGGGTGAGTGGCAGACGCTCGGTGCGGGGCGAGGGGCAGAGGCTAGACAGCATAAGGCGCGGAGCAGTCTGGAGGAGCGGGTGGGGTATGCATGGTGCTGTGATCACTGGTGCACCAGGGCCCGGGGCTTTGGGGTGGTTGTGGCTGCCTTTGTAATGCGCTGCTGCAGGCGCACCAAAGGCACGGTGCCCTGGTGCAGGCGCGGACGTCTGTGGACGTGTTCGTTAGCAGGGGTCCTCCCCTCTTCGTTAGATCCTGCAGCCGCTAGCACGCTAGCAGGCGCTGGGGCAACCGCTCACTGTTGGCATCATGCAATCAGTTCAACGGGGGACCTTGTTACGAATGTACCACACCAGCACGGGGCCCGCACATCACAGCGGCGCTGGGCCCACGGTAGAGCCGCCGAGCAGCGCACGCGCCCCTGCCAGCAGCAGCTGTAGCAGCATGTTGGACCCGTGCGCCGCACTTAAACGGTATGTACTGGCCTCCTATGAACCGTGCTCAGTCGCTCCTAGCGATACGTCCGCTACCCTAAGCCTACGTACACAGAGTGCCAGAAGCAAGGATGCCCACAGCAATAGCCCGCTTGATGCGGTCATAGATGCACACGAATCGGTCACTCGCCGGATGAATGATCAGGTCATAGATAAGGTGGCTCGGCTGCTTGCGCAGCCCGCCCGCCGGCAGGGCTGCCCACGCCCCGCTGCCCACTGCCCGCCACATTCTCGCCCCACACACCCCGCATTACCGCACTTTGGCAGCACCCAGACATCCAATCCCCGCGAGCAGCGTCCGAGCAAACACACACATACAAGAAGTCCGCACGCCACTTGCTCAGGCAGTCCCCGGCCGCCCCCTCAGCACCCGGCGCCGCCCGACTCGTCGTCAACGGTCTACCGGTGCTGGGTATAATACGTGGTCGAGCTGACGTACGTGGTGGCGTCGTCCGCGGCCGGCACGTACCCCGCCCGCCCGGTCCCGCCGCCTCCCCCCGTGCTGCGCAGGCTTGGCCCCGTGATCTGCAGCTCCGGGTTGCGCCGCCTGCCGTACTGCGGCGGCTGGTACGTTGCGCGCCAGGCCTCGTTCATCGAGGCCTGCGCCGCGCTGACCATGTTGTTGGCTGGGGGACACACGACAGGGCAGCGCAAGACATGACGGGTTGTGGCCATGACGGGCAGCGCCCCCAAGGTGCGGTATCCGTGCTCAAAAAGCGCATGCGGTTTGAGTGAGCGTAGGGCAGAGGAGGCCGGGTCCCGGCGCTGCCATGACCCCGTCCGCTGGGAGCCCCGCAGCACATCACCACGCCGCATAACGCAGAACCCTCCAGCAACCTTTCGGTCCCCGCGCGAGGCGGCCCCAGGGCGTCCTGGCGCTCCGCCCCGCCCCAGGGAGCTCACCAGGGAAGTGCGTGGCGAAGGGCGCACCCGTATGCGCCGAGGAGGGCCGGGCCCCCGCCGCCGGCAGCGCCTCGGGTGCCACGCGTTGCGGCTTCGGCCCCGAGTCCTGCGGCCCGCCGTAAATGACGCCCTGCGGACCCACGGGCCGGGTGAGGGGGCTGTTCACGTACAGTGCAACGACCGCTGACAAGTACAGCTCGAATTGCGATGCGTAAGCCCTGTCCCATCCTTGCTGCTCGCGTCCTGGCGGCGCACCTTGGCATGGTCCCGCCTCCCCGCGTGGTTTTGGTTGGCCTCGGCTTGCTGCAGGGGACACAGGGCGCCACGCCGCGGCCGGGGTGGGCAGGCGGTTAGCGCGCCTTACCGGCCACAGGCCGGACACCCACGCACAGCCGCACACAAGCCCCGCCCTAGTTCGCACACGCTGTCATGCCCTCCCGCAGCAGCACCACAGCCCCCACGACATGCCCACACCCATGGGGCGCAGCAGGCGCCAGACCGCTCATACCTGCGCGCGCTCCGCGTTGTAGCGCGCCACGTCGCTCTCGCGCAGCTGCATCTTGTTCACGTCGACCGCCAGCCGGTCCCAGGGGTTGTTCGGGTCCTGCTGCTGGCCGGGCGGCGCCTGCCAGGCGTATGGTGAGCCCCGCGGCGGCGGCGGCTGGTAAGCCCCGGCCGCCGGGGGTGTGTAGCCCTGCTGTGGGCTAGCGTACGGCCCGGCGTTGGGGCTGCCGTATGCACCCCCAGGCGGCCCCGCCAGGGCAAAAGGGTGCTCTGCCGGCCCCGGGCCGGCATGTGGGGACTGGCCGGGTACGCCAGCGCTTGGTTGCCGTTGGTACGGCGACTGCGCCTGCGGGTACGCCGGGTACGGCGGCTGCGGCTGCGGGCTGCCGTAGGCCGGGTAGGGCGAGCCGGGCCCGGCAAAGGGGTGGCCAGCGGGCCCGGGCGATGGAGGGCTGGGGCTGGGGGCTGCCTGCGCGGTTTGCCGCTGCTCGAAGACGGGCCGGTCCTCCGTTGCCGCGGCCTTGGGCTGCAGGTCCACATTGAGGGCCTTGGCTTTGGCCACGAGCGCGGAGTTGCGCAGCAGCGCTGTCGTGTCTGGCCGCTGCTCGGGTTTGTAGGTGAGCAGGGAGGTGATCATCTGGATGAGCGCCGTGGAGTAAGGTCCCTGCACGGGCTTGAACTGCCCGCGCAGAATCTTGCGCATCAGCGCCACCTCGTTGTTGTTCTCCACCTCGAAGGGGTATCGCCCCATCGTGCACTCGTACAGCACCACGCCCAGCGCCCACATGTCCGTCTTGATGTTGTAGGGCTTGTCCTCGCAGATTTCCGGGGCCAGGTAGTACGGCGTGCCGAGCAGGGTGTGTGCCAGCTTGGAACTGGCGTTCATTACCCGGGCAATCCCGAAGTCCCCTATCTTGATGTTATCATTGGCGTCCAGGAACAGGTTTGCTGACTTGATGTCCCGGTGTATGATCTGCTTGCCGTGCACGTAGTTGAGCCCCAGTAGCGACTGTATGAGCACGCGCCAGACCGTGTCCTCCGGCATCGCCTTGCCACGATAGGTTCGAATGAGCGCCTGCAGGCTGCCCTTAGAGGCAAACTCCATGAGGATGTTGAGCCGGTCCTCCGAGTCGATGAACGAATCATAGTGCTTGATGACGTTTGGATGGTTCAGCTGAGCTAGCATACGGGCCTCGTCGATAGCCCGTGCGCGCTCCAGCGACTTCTGGCCCGGCTTCACATCCGGAGTGTTCAGGTTGACCGCCTTCAACGCAAACACACGGCCGTCCGATCGACGCACGGCCTTGTATACGGCGCCGAAGGAGCCCTTGGCCACAAACTGCAGGTCATAGTCCGCAAGCCGGCTGCTCGGCTTGGCGAGCGGCGCGGCCATGGCGCTCGCTGGGCGCCGAGCGTAGCCGTCCTGACCCAACTATTTACAACTCGCGTTGAGATATAGGCAAGGTGTTGTCGTGGGTTGCAGCGGTAGCAGCGGAAAGCTGTCGACAGCGTTTGGGGCTTGCAAGTCGTGTCAGGACCGCTTTAGGTAGGGCTAGATTGCTAGTTTGTGAGTGGCTCAAACGTTCATCGCTCGGGTGGGCCCACCGGGTAGCAGCTGGGCCTCGCCCCGCGGCCCGTAACCCACACGCGTCCCTGCAGGGCCCGCACAGCCACGCCCACAACAATAGCTTGTCGCGTCGCCCCAGTCGATATGCACAAGTTCACTTGAGACCAGTAGGTTCCTGGTGGGACAATGCATCCGTTGGGCAACTACTGCATGACCTCCGTCATGGAATTGTGAAACGGCTTTGACGTTGACCGACCACCTGCTTTTCGCCGCTTGCATGCCACCTGCCGGCGGCGGGGCCTTCCCGGGTCCGTCGGTTTGCATGGGGGCGCCGTGGGGCTGTGGGGTGGGTTGTGACGGTGTGGCGTCCAGGGGAGACTTCCCGTGACTTTCCTGGTCGCGTCGCTGTACTTCACGCATTGCGTGGGCGTCAACGACAGGGGGTCCTGCATTCTCATTCACTGTGTACACATGATGTTCGTCATAGATACCGGACCGCGCATACTTTCGACCAGGCGACAGGCCGGGTGTACCCACGCGCGAGCATCCCCGCGCCGCTCTGCATTCTGAACGCTAAGCGCGACCAGCGCTAGTCACTCGCAACCTTACAGCATAGACCAATACTCACCTGTGCGTCACGGCGGGTCGACAGCGACAGCCGCGTGGTGACTGCTCAGCGGCCATGTCACGCCAACATGCGACCGCATTCCACGGCGACGCCCCGACAACATGCCAACCAGACGACAACACGCGCTGTGAGGCTTTCCCGCGGCAACGGCGTGGCGCAAGCGACCTCGAGTCGGCGGCCCTGCCGTCCTCACACGACCCCACGACACGACGCACGACCGCTCCCAGCGGCGCCACCATCGCCAGTCCCGCGGAATCGCTCCCAGCGGGCCTGTCTCCCAGCTCCTCGGACCAACTCTCCACATCGGGCTCCGGCACCAGCCTGCTAGCGCCCTACCCCACCGCCTCCAGCAGCTACAACCTCCTCGGCCCCAACGACTGGTCCGCCTCCCAAGCCAGCAGCCTCGGCCTCTGCAACACCCCAGTAGGCGCCGGCGGCGGGCCGCTGCCCTCCGGCGGCCTCAGCCTGCGCCTCTCCCTGCCCACCATACCCTCCGTTGAGGACGCCCTGGCGCTGCGCGTGTGGGCAGCCACCGCCTGGCACCTACACAACAACCCCATCCCCGACTCCCCGCGGACGCCGCTGGTGGGCATCGCCAGCGTGCCGTCCAACTCCGACGCGAGCGGACCGCCCTCGGCGGGGCCGGGGCCGGAGGCCTCCTTGTTGGGTATCGGCACGGTGCCGTCGGGGCTGGTGCTGGGCGCGGACAGCTTACGGTGGGGCAAGCTGGAGCTCCGGGCGCTGGCGTCGGGGCCGGCGGGGTCGCTGAGCGAGGCGACAGGGCCGAGGCATGGGGGGCCGGCGGGGCCGCTGGGCGCGCGGGGGCTCTGCCAGCACAGCGGCGTGGTGTGGCTGTGACGACGGCGACGGGATGAGGCTGGGGCTGCAGCGCCACGTGCAGGTTGGCGGAGTCGCGGAAAAAGGAGGGGGTGTGGCGAGGTTTTGCGGACAGGATGCATGGGGATGCTCGTGGGGGTGCAGCGGGTCGGGATCACGGGCCCAGGGGTTCCAGGCCCAAGGGCTACATGCCGGCGCTAGGCAACAGCCAATCCTGCAACAATGTTGTCTCGGTGCAACCGAGTCCACGCGACGCTGCCCGCGGCAGCCTTGCGAGGGCTGCGTGCCTTCGTGCGCTCATCGTTGCGCTCTCCGCCGCTGGTGCGCGTGCGTCCGCGGCGCCTGGCGCGGCCCGTTGTGCCGACCGCACCGAGCCTGCCAGCATCAATGTCAGTGCATTCAACGCCAAACAGCATTCCCTGCAGCAGCCCATCACTGATGCGTCTTGGTCGAGAGCAACCCTGCTGCTGCTACCAAGGTCAAAAGGTCAAAGGGATCCGGATTGAGATATCCGGGGGTGCCGTTCACAGCCATGATGGCCAAGGGCGTCATTTGTCATCTCCTACTCATATTTTTAGTTGCTCCCCGAAGGGTAACAATACTCCTCGGAGGGTAACATTGCTCCCCGAAGGGTAACATTACTCTCCAAGCATGGCACGCCCTCAAGCTGCGCAGCGCCCGCCAGCCTCACAGCGTCCTCGCCGCCAGCTACTAAGCGCATCCTGCCCCGTCGCACGCCTCTCGGTAGCCACTCTCCAGCTCTCTCTCCAGCTCAACCGCGGCCCCAGGCCTCAAGCACGAACACAAGTGGGTCCGCGCCCGGCGCCGCTTGCCAGCAGCGCCAGGGCCACGCTTTTTCTACAGTACAAGGGCCATGCCACAGACCAACAATCACGCTCCGGACAGCTTTCAACAGCCCCATCGAAACACCTCCGTCCGTTCCTCGGCGCAGCCGCGGCAAGGGACCGGAGCCTTCGATTCCCATGTTATACCACATCCACCAAAATCCCTCCGCCCGTCCGTTGGTGCAGCGGCTCGCTGAAGCGCCTAGCGCCTAGCGGCGTCACAAGGCCCTGGCGTAGAGCCCTGGCGTGGAGCCCTGGCGTAATGCTAGGGCGTAGAGCCCTGGCGTAGAGCCATGGCCTGAGGCCCTGGTGGCCTAGCGCCTCAGTCCCCAGCCTTGGGTCCTAGGGCGCGTACGCAGCCAGCCCCAGCTCCATGTGGTCGTCGTAGCCGGGCAGCGGCAGCGTGCCGTTCTCGCCGCCCGACAGCTGCAGCAGCTGCGCGCTGCGGCCCACAGTGAGCGTGTTGGTGTAGGCCACCTTGCGCGCCGCGTGCAGCGCCAGGAAGGTGTAGCCCGGCTTGCCGCCGCCCTCCAGGCCCTGGTCCGCGGCCTTGGGCTGAACCTGCACCACCGCCTCCCATACCTGCGGGCGGGCGTGTGCGGAGCGCAGGCATCACGGTTGCCAGTCTCCTCCGCAATCCCAGGGCGGCCTAGCAGTGTACGAGCATACAACCGCAGCCAGTGGTCGCCAGTGGTGGCGCGGCTCACCTCGAGCGGGCTCTCGTTCCAGGCGAACGACTCGTCCTCCAGCTCTGGCGGCCGCGGCTGGCGCGCCCTCACCGCCATCTCAAATGACAGCAGGTGCACGCCCTGCGGTCGCCAGACAGGGGCCGGGGGCCGGGGGCTTGGTCTAGGCGGGGAAGCAAGGCGGTCGCCCGTCAGCCCTTGGCTGGCCGGCGCGTGGCGAGGCAACGCCCCTTCAATGGTGGCACCGAGTGGCACGCCCATCAGGGCTGGTGCTCGGCTCTCCTGACTCCCGCGCCGCATTGGAACATGCCCACCCAAGAGGTGCTCGGCTCTCACAGCACACCCCTCTTAACAGAAGGTCTAGAAGCCCTTCGCCGCTCTCCCTTGACAACTCCCTGGAGCCGCCTCCTCGCGCCGCGCCGCCGCACACCTGGATGGAGCTCTGCGCGATGCGCAGCCCGATGCCCTTGCGGATGACCGAGTCCACCGCAAAGGGGTGCGCCGCCAGCACGCTGCGCAGCAGCGACTCGTACGGCAGCCAGGCCCCCGGCTCCGAGTGCGGCATGGGCCAGGCCCAGCTGTGCGTCAGCGCCGCCAGGCTCTGGCTGAAGGAGCCGTCCGCCGGCGACACCTCGCCCTGTGCACAGCAAGCCGACAGCACAGGCGCACGGCGAGGGACAGGCAGACAGTGGCTTCAGCGTCCCGCAAGAACACAACGGCGGCCTTGCTTGCCAGGGCCGCCAACGCTAGGTATGCCTAGGGTTACGCTACTTCATGGGAATGGATTGGCCCATGCAAGGTAAATCAACGCGTGGGGTATCCAAGCTAGACTTAGGCCACTCAAGCACCCTGCCACCGCCGCGGCACGCACCGTGCGCACCGACAGCTCCACCGTCCCGTCCGCCTGCCTCTTCACTCGCAGCCGCGGCGGCACGGCGGCGGCGCCGAGCTTGGGCGGCAGCTCGGGCACCGACATTAGCGTCAGCGAGCCGGGAGCGATGGTCTCCACCTCAAACGACAGCAGCAGCTCGGGGGGCACCGCCTCAGCGGCCGCCTTCTTGCCCTTCTTCTTCTTGACCTTGGCCGGCCGCGTACCGTTGGCGGCCAGAATCGCCGCCTTGCGGAGCTGCGCGCACGGCAGCGAGCGAGCGGCGCAATAACCAGTTAGCCAGCTGCTGGCGCGGCCATGTCCACCGCAGCTACCCCTGCACCGACTGCGCGTGCAGCTTGGCAAGCCCCGGCAAGCTGTCCTAGCCAGGCGAGCGGTCGCATGCCACACATGCCAGCTGCTGCTCCCAAGGGCTGGCCGGGGTGCGCCCTGCTGCCACCAGCTGATCCGCACCTCTGCCGCAAAGTACATGATGGCGGGAGAGTTCTCAAAGCCCTCCTCCGGCACGCCCAGCCGCAGCTGCGCGAACGCCTCCGCCAGGTACTGCCCAGGCAGCCGCGGCAGGTCCAGCGGCTTCCTGCGGCGCGGCGCGGAGCGAGGCGCCGTGCTGAGCTTTGGTGGGCACGCTGCGAGAGTACGGCGTACAGTCGTACCGACCCGCCCGCAGAGAGTTGCGGCCCTTGCAGCAAGGCCGTGACCCCTCCACAGCCGCAGCCCCGGCGTCCCGCCCTGCCATCCCGGGCCCTCGCCCTCTCGCCCCAGCTCAGCGCACCTGAGCGCCACGCGGCGCAGCCCCGCCACCCGCACGCAGGCGCCGCTGTCCACCACGATGCGCCGCACGGGGCCGCCCACGTCCGCCGGCAGCGGCGTGTGCAGCGACACGGGCTCGGCCTCGCTCAGCAGCAGCTCAAAGGGCCCCGCCAGCGTCACCGCCGGCAGCTCCAGGCTGCGGGCGCCGCGGGAGCCGCCGCTGGCCGCAAACAGCTGCAGCGGCGCCAGGGCGCTGGGCTCGTCATTGGGTCCGCGCAGCGCGGCGGGCAGCGAGGCGCCACTGGCGGCGGCGAGCGCGGGCAGCGAGGCGGTGAAGCCGGTCCGAGGCTTGGCGCCGGCGCCGCGGCCCTGCTTGGCGGCCTGCACTGCCTCGGCCTCGTTGCCTGCGACGAGGTTGCGCGTGTGCGTGTGGACAGCGGTGTGGGGATGGGCACTGGAGCTTCTTCTAATGTCGAGTCTGGAAACCGCCGCATCAGCTGAGGGCAAAGGCATGTGGTAGAGCTGCAAGCTCAAAGCCTTACCTATGAGTAGGTTGTAGGTGGTGCCCTCCACCTCCAGCGCCAGCTTGTGCTGCCGGCCCACGAGGACCTGCGGGGTTGACCAGAGGCGGAGGCGCCAGCAGGGGGATGGCAGGTTGTGGGCCGGGAAGCGGGTCAGGTAGCGGGGAGATGCACGGGATATGCAGTTGGCAGTGGAGAGACGGGGTCAGCAGGTAGAGTGGCGGGCACTGCGTGGGGGCCCGACCTGGAACGTGTCCATTGGCACGTCCTGAAGCTCCAGCTCCTGGTTGGTGGTCTTTTTAATGGCGCTCACGGCTTCCCGAGCGGCGCTGAGGGCCAGCGACTGCCACATATCGTTGACGGAGTGCACCACGGACAGCGGGGTTGCCCTGGGCGCGGCAGCGGCAGCGGCAAACGAGGACGGGTTGGTGCCGGGGGGCGGGTGATGGGGACACTGCGCGGCCAGGCCCGCCGCGCAAAGCCAACTTGTCTGGCGAGCGACTGTCCTTGCCGAGATGCCCACACCGGCTTACTGTGTCGCAGCGAAAAGCCCCAGGAGAAGCGCAACCAGCGCGAGCCGTGAACGGGCCATCTTCTGCACACCTCTAGATGTTGATAAACAATGCGTTCTCACTAGTCTCCCGCAGGAGCGCATCCCGACCACGCGCAAAGATGGCGAATGCGAAGCTTCTATTTGCGTCTAGCGTTTTAAGGGAGGGGCTTGATGGTGCTGTTTAAAGATTAAGTCAATTGTTGCGAGCTGGGTATGCATCTACAGCCTAGGGACACGTCCATGGCGAGTTTCTAAAACCCGATGCGAGTTGCCTTCTCCGCCGAGCCAGCATCAATCTCCTCAGCGTAACAACAGCATACACAAGCAGACGTGGGCGCTGTTGTGTAGCGCGCATGCTGAAGCCCTTCGGCACTTCGCAACCGAGCTCCTGTGGTGGACCAGCTCTACTTGCGGATGCTAGCCGACCAGCGAGCACGCATACAATTCGTGAGATTGCGCTGGCGGATTGCAGCGCTGCTGCTCCGCGGGTCTGCGACGGTTGGCTACGGAACTCGGGCTGCAAAGCTACGGCAGGGGGGCACGCGAGCTCGGAACGACAAGGTGGCCCAATCCGGAATGGGGAAAAGGAGTACCCAACGGATGATGCACCCAGATGAGCTGTGCTGTGGCCGGTGCAGCCGCGGACTCTGGTCTGGGAGCGGCCGAAGGGCATGGGGCGCGCCTCTGGGCACCCTACGCCTCGGTCCAGCCACAACGCCGCACCAGTTCCGCACACAGCGCCACCGTCCACCATGACCACCTCCAAGACCAGCGCTGCAGCGCCCGCAGCAGCACCCGGCTCCGCCGTGGCCGCCAAGGTCCCACGCTACTGCGACGAGCTGCGGGCGCCGCTGACTACCTCGGTGGCCCACGAGCCGCGCGCGCCCGTGCACGGCGTCGAGTGGCGCAAGGTACGCTGCGCTCGGCGGCGGCCTGCCGCGAGCCCCCTGACCCGCCGCCGCATCGGCACACCGGTCTTGCTTGCTGCGGCCCATGCTGGGCCGCTGGGACGGACCGAACGGGCCTCCAGAAATGAGCCGCGTGGGTCGAGCGAGCTTGACCTCGCGGCTCGCAGGTGGTCAACGGCGATCCCGTCGAGATCAACCCCTCCATCGGCAACGGGTACAAGGTGGGCGGTGGAAGCACGGCACCAAGGGTGGATGGCTGGGCAGCGCAGCGACGGGCGCGGCGGGCGCGGCTGCCACTGCGGGCGGCACAAGGCGGACAGCAGCGTATGGGCCCGGCGGGGCCGGCGGAGCGGGCAGCGGCTCAGCACCCCAGCGGGCAAGCGCGAGGCACCGTCACGGCGGGGGCTGCCGCCGTGCACACGGAGCTCGTCTGCCCGCCCGCTGCACCCGGCGCTGCTACCCGCAGGTCATGTCCGTGGAGGAGTGGAGCGCCCGCTGGAAGCGGGTGCGCTGGGATGTAGTCGTGTGCTCACGCCAGGCTTGTACCTGAGGGTCGCCATCGCCGCTGCGCTGGGCTAAGCCAGGGGCGAAGCACACGGCGGCGGGGGGGCAGCACGTGGTGGCAGCGGCCAGGGGCAAGCTCTGTCCAGGGGCGGGCGGAGGGCCGACGACGTTGGCCTACCTTGCGCCAGGATTCCAGCTCGGCCCTGGCTGCCTCACGCGCTTCTGCTGTGCACACCGCCGTGCTGCCCACATGGGGCGCTGCTGCCCCTGCTGTCACAGAACGAGGACTTCGCTGGCTGCCTGGCGGAGGGCTGCGGCGGCACGGACACGCGCGAGCACTACTTCACGCAGACCTGGTGCAGGTGCGGGCGCCGCACCATGGGTGCTGGTTGGAGGCAGGGCACGGTAGCCGCAAGGTAGGGAGCGCGCCTGCCTGGGAGTTCATCTGGGCCTTGGCCCCAAGGCTGTGGCGGGGTTGGCGTCAAGGGCCCTGTGGCTCGGGCCCCAGCCTTGCTCGCTTTGCCGGCCATCCTGGAGCGTGCTGGGTCCAGGCCCTGCGGCTGGTGTCTCCTCGTGTGAGTGCGGGTGCTGCGCCCCCTGTGCCTCGCAGCCCGCACAGGGTTGGTGCTAACGGCCTAGCTTGCTCACTACCGGCCCCAAGCGAGCTCGAGCACCCGCCTTGGCGGAGGGCGCAGTACTTTCTAGCCCTGCTGTGTTTGTTGCACACACTGCGCCCCTGCGCCTCACCGTCCGCGCAGGGGCAAGCGGCTGTGGGCCAGCGAGGCGCTGTGCCTGCGCTGCCACCGCTTCTCGTGGCGCTCTTACCGGGACCCCGACTTCAAGACTCCGGAGCAGTACGAGAAGGAGGTGGGGGCGCTGGCAGGGTGCACAGTGTGTGTGAGGGGTGCAGGGGTCAGGGGTCCGCCAGGCACCGCGGGGCGCCGCAGGTGCACGCGAAGCTGGGGACCTCGGTGCGGTGTCGACTGCCGGGTGTGTTGTCGTGCGCCGCGAGCTGTCGGTGCGGTGGAATGGCGGAAGGGGTTGGAGTGGGTGCAGAGCGGCGCCGGGCCGTGCGCACTGCCTGCGCGGGTAGCTCCGGGTATGCCACGCGGTGCGGAGGGCCAGCGCCCCAAGCTCCCCACACACCTGCGTGCCCCCTAACCCGCCGCAGCTGTGGGAGAGCATGGCACGCGGGGGCAAGGCCTGATCGACACACCTCACGACACGCGGCGCCGCGCGCGGCGGCCGTTGTCTGGCTGCGGCATGCGAGGCCGAGGAGCTCGCGAGCACTGTGCATGGATGTGGAGTTGTGTCAGAGTAAGAGTAGGGTATGCTTCGTTGGTGCTAGGAGGGGAGAGCGGTCATAGCAGGGCGCGTGTGCGCTGCGCCGACTTGCGGTGGACGGGGGCCAGGAGGGGGCCAAGGGGCGGTCCGTGAGCTTCGTGGTCTTGCTGAGTAAAGCGATGGGTACAGATATGTGAGGCTGCTATACCGGGCGAGGAGCACAGCACCACCACAGCCGGCGCGCCACAACCGGCGCGGCCCATGTAAAACTATCGGGTTCGACCGCCACTGAGGGGCTGCAAAGGAGCGCGACAGGTCCGCCCGGGCCCTGGCCTGCTTGGCGCAAGTGCTAACGATGGCACTCGGTGCAACGTGTACGATGTGATGTATCACACGTATGAAAGCTGACGCGGCTCAAATACGTCATGCAACCACGCAGGCGCGGGGCGGGAGGGGCGGGACGCTTGGATGCGTGCGGATTTCTCGTTTTTGTAAAGATTCCCTTGTTGACTAGCCGTGCTATGCAACATGCCATACAATTGACTATGTGCAGCTGAAGCTGTTAACTCGTGCAGCACCCGGTTCAACCGCCGGCGGCCATTTAGCAAAATTCGCAATGCCTTCGCGAGAAGGCTGCTGCTGGCGGACAGCGCCTCTCTCCTCTCTAGACATCTCACGTGACATCACCGAACAGCTGCGCAATCGACCATTCCTTCTGTCGTCACCCGTCCCGACGGCGTGGCTTGGACTACATGACTCTGCCGTTCACGTCGCGTGCGAACGCCGGAACACCCAGGCAAGTAGCGTGAATGGAAACGACGCCCCTTCTGCACCTGCTAGCACCTCGGCGACTGACTGTGCCTACGTGGCGCCGGCCACACCCTCGCCCCGTGCTTCCATCCCCAACCCCGCAGGCCGCACGCACCATCTTTGCCTTCCTGGCTGAGGCCGACTTACCCACGCAGCAGGCCGCGCTGCGGCCCTACTGCAAGCGCCTGCACTTGCCGCTGCCGGCCAATCCCGCCGAGGCGCTCCGCTTGGCGGCCAACATGCAAAACTCCAAGGGTGAGTCCGGGGCCAGGCCTTGAGGCCCTGACCAGCACCACGCAGGGGCCTGCCCAGGCCCAATCAGGGGGCCCTGGGCCCCCACCCGCTGCCCTGCCAACGCACGCCACACCGTCTTGCTCCTCCTCGGTTCCTTCTTCCCCGCAGGCCAGACGGCGCTCATGTACGCATGCTACAGTGACTGCCCGGACATAGTCACCCTGCTGCTGCAGCAGGTCTGACCCACGGCGGCTTGGGGGGCGGGGTACGGGGAGAACCCGACCATGCGGGGGCAGGAACGAGCGCACCACGGAGACGCGGCCGTCAGCCACACACACCCCCTGCATGGAGTTTTCTTGCCGCGCCCGACTGCGCTCACGTGCTCTCCGTCCTGCCCGGAACCCACCCACGCGCCAACAGGGGGCGGACCCCTGGATAGCGGACCGCTGCGGCTGCCGCAACGCGCTTCACTACGCCGCCATTGGCGGCTCGCCCGGCTGCGCGGAGGCGCTCCTGCGGGACACGCCGCCACAGCTGCTGACGCGCCAGGGCGTCAGGTGGGGCGCGGGCGCGTGGGGCGTGGGGCGTGAGGCGGGTGCTATGATGGCAGCGACCGTGGCGTCAGGCGTTGCGTGGAGGCGGGTGCAGTGCGGGCATGGTGGCGTCAGGCTGGGCCTGTGCCGGGGCACCAGAGTGGACTCCTGTGACGGCTGCGAGGCCTCACACAGCCTGTCTACCGCACCTCCCCGGGGGCGCCGGCCTCCACATGCCGGCCTCCTCACGGCTCCCACCCGCCCCGCCCACCCCGCCTAGGTATGCGGACTCTCGCAGCCTGTCGGGCCTCACGGCGCTGCACTACGCCACCTTTTACGAGCACCTGCAGGTTCTGCGGCGGCTGCTGGCGTGCGAGCCGGCCATCAAGTGGGTCGGGGGTTGTGGGTTGGCCCTGGCTTGGGCCTCGGGCAAGGCGCATGGAGGGAGCACGCACGGCCTTGTGCACCCAACCCCTTCCCTCTTTTGTCGCCGCCTTCGTCCACCATCATGATGCCGGCCTTCACCCGTTCCTGCCCTGCCCCGCGGCGCCGCGCCCCCTGCCCGCCAGCATCAACGCCGCCACCTCCGCCGAGTGCTGGGACCTGTGGGCCAACTGCGACACGCTCAGCACGCCGTTGCACCTGGCGGCCGTCAAGGGCAACATCGAGGGCGCCCGCGCGCTGCTGCTGCACTACGTGAGCCTGACAGCACAGCAGCGTGCTAAGAAAGCGCGCGCCTGCCCCTGGAGCAAGAGAGGGCGCGCGGGGAGAGGCCGAGCACGATGGGGGGCCGTGGAGCCGAGCTGTCGATCCCAGTGTCGCCGGCGCCTGGCGCTGCGGCTGCGACTAGGGCTGCGGCTGCGGCTGCGGCTGCGGCTGCGGCTGCGGCTGCGGCTGCGGCTGCGGTTGGGAGCCGGGTCCTAGAGCTGGCGCCGCCCGTGCGAGTGCTGCAAGCCCCTGCGATGTGCGGTGCCTGCTCGGCCTGGCGCGACCCCGCATCTGCGCCGTCGCCCCGCAGGCCAAGCGGCGGCGCAGCGGCACGGTGCTGGACCCGCGCATGCGAGCCAACAGCAGCGGCCAGCAGCCGCACCAGGTGTGTGGGGTGTGGGGTGAAGGCGTGGCTGTGGGGGCGGGAACGGGAGGGCGGCCGCGTACAAGGGTTGGCGGGGGCCTGGCAGGGGCTCAGGGCACGTTTGCTGGGGTGGGCAAGGGCTGGGGCGGCATGGACCCTGGGGCGGCATGGACCCTGGGGCGGCATGGACCCTGGGGCGGCATGGACCCTGGGGCGGCAGCAGCCGCCGCCTGGCAGGTGCTGCGGGGGCCTCCGCAGCCCAAGCAAGGAAGCAAGGGGAGGGGTGGGGCGGGCAGCCGGGCTGTAGGCAGCCCGGCATGGCTGGTGGCGCGAGGGAGCAGCCGCAACCGCACCCCAGTTGGTTGTGGGGGCCGCTACCTACGGCCAGACTACGGGAGAGGCAGGGCGCACAGGAGGGCCTGCCTGCCTGCCTGCCTGCCTGCCTGCCGCCACTTGTGCTCCCACCACCACCGCCGCCCTGCCCGTTCCTTCCGGCTGCTTCCACGTTCATGCAGCCACCCTTCCCCTTCCCTTCTCCTGGCGCCTCTACCCATTTTATACTTCCCTTCCCCTGCCCTAGATCTTCAGTCCCTCGGCGCTTGCCCTGACCTCCCCGCCCCGCGCAGCTCTCCCGCAGCCGCACGCTCACCGGCCTGCTGCACCCCGCGCTGCCGCTGAGCGAGTCGCTGACGCTGGGGCTGGAGCCCGAGGCGGCGGCGGCGCTGCTGGCGGAGCTGGCCCAGGCCGAGTCAGCGGCGGCGGTGCTGGGGCCGCCGCCGCTGGCGGCGCTGGCGGCGGCGGCGCTGCGCATGGCGCTGCTGGGTCAGCTGGAGGCCATGGAGGCGGGCGACGTCGAGGCAGCCGCCGCTCGGCGACGGGAGGTGCGGGGGCTGCGCACCGTGCACACCGGGGTTCTCTGTGTCGTCCTCTGTGCCGTGGTGGGCGGGGGGCGCTGGAGAGGCGCGTGTCCGCGGTCCTCTCCGGCAATGCCAGCACAGCCCAGCATGGGCGGCTGGATGCCCGGCTCATGCGCTATCTCCTCACAGCTGTCCCTGCGTGCCACCTGCCCCCGCAGAGGGCCGCGCCCGGCAACGCGCTGCTGTGCGGCGCACTCAGCCTCACGCGCCGCGCCTCGGCGGCCCTGCGCTCCTCGGCATCCGGCGCGCTGCCGGCCGCGCCATGGCAGGCGCCACGCCTGGACCCGGTGGCCTCGGGCGCTCTGCCGCACCCGCCGCGCCTCAGCGGCGACGGCGCCGATGGCGGCGTCGACCTGGTCGCCCTGCAGCAGCACCAGGCCGCGGCCGTGGCCGGGGGCTCGCCGGTGGGCCCTTCGAGCCCGCTGCTGGCGCTGGCGCGCAGCGGCCGCGCCGGGTCGGGAGAGGTCGGCCGCGGCCGGCCCGTCAGCGGCCGGCCCATCAGCGGCCGGCCCGGAGGCGGCCGCGCGGGCCGCGGCGGCACCCTCAGCGCGCACCCGACCGCCGGCGGCGGTGGCGGCGGCGCCGGGCCGGGGCCTGTGGCGGCGCTGACGCGGATCATGTCGGCGGTGCGGCCGGCGGAGGTGGCGGAGCTGGGCGACGGCGGCGGCTCGCTGCTGCTGCCGGCAGGGACCTCTCTGGACGGGCTGGAGGGAACGAGCCCGCTGTACGGCGCGCCGTCGGGTGCCAGCGCCTACGCGGCGCTGGGCGCGAGCTCGTACGCGCCGCTGGGGGCCAGCTCCTACGCGCCGCTGGGAGGCAGTCCCAAGGGCGCCGCCGGGCTCAGCTCCAATGGCGCCGCCGGCGGCTACTACAGCCACTGCGCCGTCGGCGGCAGCGCGGACGGCGGCCCGAGCAGCGCGCCGCCGGTCCCGGACCAGGGCGACGTCGCGTCCGGCCGGCCGCCGAGGCCGATCGCGGCGCCGCCGCCGGGCAGCAACGGCCTCGCCGCCGCGGGCATGTCGGCCTTCGCCGCTGCTGCGGCGCTGCTCGAGGCGGCGGGGTCGGTGGAGCCCGCCGGCTGCAGCCCGGTCAGGGGCTCCGCCGGTGAGCCGGCGAACCCTTCCATGCAGGGCTCGTCCTCGCTGCTGCCGCCGGCCCCGCTGCCCAACCAAATCGCGACGCGCGGCTCCTCACCCACGCGCACACCGCCCTACGGCACGCCGGTGCCGGCGCTGGGCTCGGCCGCAGGGCCCGACTCGTGGCTGACGCGCGAGGCCTCGCTGAAGCGGGGCGTCTCCGTGAGGCGCGCGCCGTCGGTCGCGCAGCGGACGGGGTCCGCGAGCCGTCGGGCGACACAGACCAGCGGCGGCGCGGACGACGACGACGATGAGGGTTTCTGCAACCTGTGCTTCGCGCGGCAGGAGGCTGTGATGACCAGCTGCAGGCACGCCATGTGCAACGCTTGCGCTGCTGCGCTGGTTCGCGGCATGGCGAGCAAGCCGCTGCAATGCCCGTTTTGCCGGCAGCCGATTTCGCGGTTTGTGCGCGCGGTGCCGTCGTAATGGCCGCGCTAGCCTCGTTGGGAGTTGATCCGCTGCCGGTCGTGTGCGCGGTTTGTGATTCAAAGAAGGGAGCACAGGCATGCGCTTGATCGTCGCGCGCTGCAGGGGTCGCAGTCGGAAGGTGCGGCCGTAGCCGACTGCGCGCTCGTGCGCGGTTGGGTGCACATGGTACCGCAATGCTGGTTTTTGCAGCCTGTTTTGCAGGCAGAAGTTTCGTTCGTGGAAGAAGCTTGCCGCGGGCGGCATGACCCCTGGGTCTCATTTTGTGCTCTCATCGCGGACCGTTTCTTCCTTTTGTGCACTGTGCCTATTACTTTTTTGTGAAATGTACTGGACGATTGATGCGGGACAAGAAACTTACGCTGCTGGAGCGAGCCACGGAGTCGGGCGCTGCGCCGACTGACAGGCCGCGCGTCTAGGCAGCCACGACCGCGATCGCACGACAAACCTAGGCAATTCTGCGCGTCGCGAGCACGCCAGAGTCTCGCGCAGCTGCTTGCTGCTTAATTGTGACCACCACACGGGCCGGCGCGTGCTCTGCTGCTAACGCGATGGCGGCCGCGCTTCGCAGCGCTACTCGCGTCACGCAGCGACCTCGGCACGGCCTGGCGCGGCTGCTCGCGCTGAGCCTGCTGGCCATATCCGCGGCGGCAATCCGACCGGCCACGGCGCAGGTCATTGTCGGCGCTGCTGACGGCAGCGCCGGCGGCCTTGGCCCTAACAGGCCAAGAGCGCCGCCGGGCAGCGGCGGATGGGGGGCTCCGCTGCCGCCGGGGCCGCCGCCGCCGCCGGGGCTGCTGCTGCCGTCGAAGGTTGTGAGTGGCTCGCCGGCGGCCTCCGTCAAGCCCGCCTGGTGCAGCGGCGGTGGCCTGGTGAGCGCTTGGCGGCAGCGGCAAGAGCGGGGCAAGGCCCTGCCTGTAGCTGCAAAGCAGGGGCTGCGGCCGCTGCCAGTGCCAGCATCCTGACCCCTGTACACACCTGTCCCTCGCCGCGGCCCCGCCCACCAGTTTGACGCAGACGGGTCGCCCTGCCCAGGCAAGGAGGCACTTGTGGCGTCCGCGCTGCCTGCAGCAAATGGCGGCGTCCTCGCTCCAACAAGCCCGGCCTCGCCGAAGCAGGAGCAGCCGTCGCCACCGCCGCCGCTGCCGCCATCGCCGCCGCTGCCGCCGGCCAAGGCGCCGCCGCCAGCTGCAGCGACCAAGGCGCCAGGGACCCAGCCGCCGGCGCGCGGTGCGGGCGCGGCGCCGCCCCCGTCGACCGGGCCGCCAGCTGCCAGATCCCCGGCGACGGCGCAGGCGCCACCAACTACGGCACTGGCACAGCCGCCGGGGCCAGCGCCTGTGGCGCCGCAACCGCCGGCGAGGCAGCCGCCAGGGTCGTCGGTGCTGCCGCTGCCTCCGCCGCTGCCGCTGCCACCGGCAAGGCCGCGGGATGTGGCGTCGGCGGCACCACAACCACCGGCGCCGCCGACACCGGCATCGCTGCCGCCAGCCGCCAAGCCAGCGCCGCCGCCAGCGGCCAAGCCGCCCGGAAGTACCTCGTCGGCATTGACGCCCGTGCCACCCCTACCACCGCGGCCGCCGGTGCTGCCAGCACTCACGCCACCCGCAAACAAGCCGCCGGGTCCGCCAGCGGCGTCCACGCCTGGGCCGCCAGGCCCTCCGCCGCCTCCGCCAGCCCCCAAACCTGCCCCGGCGCCCAAGCGGTCCTCAGCACAGCCAGCGGCGCCAGTCGTGGTGGCGACGCAGGGCCCTGACCTGCCGGGCCTTGCCGAGCCCTGGCCACCACCCCTGCCAGCCCCAGCCATAGACTTGCGCGACTCGGCCTCGGATGCCCCCTCGGTGCCCCCGCCGCCGACGCCGCCCCCACAGCCGACGCCGTCTCCGCCTCCCCTGCCTAAGCAGCCCTCGCAGCCCTTGCCATCGGCCCCTAGCACCTCTCCACCGCCGAGACCCTCCGTGGTGCTCCTCTCTGCGCCGCCGCCGCCGCCGCCATCGCCACTGCCCCCATCGCCGCCCGCCACAACCCCGCCGACGGGGCCCCCTCCGGCTCCTGAGCCCGCGCTATCGCCGCAAGCGGCGCCGCCACCCACCCATCCGGCGGCGCCGCCGGCTCCCGCCCTGCCCCCGCCGATGGGTCCCCTGCCCGACGCGATCCTTCTCGAGTCTGTGCCCGTCGTATTTCCAGCCGACTCGGCCGCCGCCGTGGCTGCTGCGAGCCCCAGCCCGGACAGCAGCCCTCCGCCTCGTTCCTCGCCTCGCCCCTCGCCGCCGCCGGCCTCTCCTCCGTTGCCAGGCGATGGCCGCGGCAACGGCAGCCGCCCCGGTGGACCCCCGAGCAGGGAACCCCCGGGACGTGATGTGCAGTACACTATGCTGGTACGTGGCAGGGGGCGGAGCTGGCCGCGGCAGCTTGTGTGCTGCTGCGTAGGGGTGGGAAGCGTCAGGCCGTGGGGTGTGTGCTTGGGAGCCCCTGTGTCGCTGCGCCCTTGCCCCTCGCGCCCGGCACCGCCGAACGGGCGCTCCGAAGCAGCGCCACCGCCAGCTCCCGCACCGCCTGTCCAGCACTCCCGCCCTGTTCCCGGCAAACGAGTTTGGGTTTAGTTAACAGCTCGGCGCATCGCATCCCTGCCGGCCACACACCCTCGGCGCCATGCTCATTGCCCGTATCCCTCGCCCCCGCGGCGCCGCCACCAGATGTGGGCGGTGTACATCATCCCCGGCGTCCTGGCCTTGGTGTCGGCCTGCTGCTGCGCCCGCATCTGTCTCATCCGCCTGCGAACGCGCACCGCCGCCCTCGCCCGCCTGCGCCGTGCCGGCGCCGCTGCCGGCGGCAGCGACGGCGGCGCCCTGCGCACCGTTAGCGTGCTGGCGGCGCTGCGAGCGCTGGGCCCGCTGCCGAGTGCAGCCCACGACGGCGGTCCCGGGAGCGCGCGCCGGCCGTCACACCGCGGGGGCCGGCACGGCCCCGGCCGCCACGGCCCGATGGAGGCCGGCGGCGAGGCTGGCGGCGGCGAGGCGATGCACCGGGATATCTCCGTAGGCCTGGGCCGGCTCCGGCACCAGCGGCAGCTCCACGAGGCCCTGGTTGTGGCGTCGCCCACGGCCCTGGCGGCGGCGGCGGGCGGCGGCCGCGGCCGCTTCAGCAGCGGCGGCGGCGCGGGCGACGCGGCGGCCGCGGCGGCGGCTCTGGTGGCGGTGGCGCCGCAGGGCCCGGCGGCGGCGCTGCATGGGCTGTCGCGGCCGCTGGCGGGGAGCTGGGAGGAGGTGATAACGGCGGCCATTGCCGCGGCCGCGGCGGAGGAGCAGGTGCGGCGCGCGCTAGCTGCGGCTCGGGCAGGCTCGCCGACTGCCTTTGCCACGATGCATCTGAACGGGTTGCGCCCCTGCGCGCAGGAGAGCGCGGCGGCGGTGACGGCGGCGGCCTCGGGTCGCGGCAGCGGCCGGGCGCAGCAGCAGCAGTGGGGCGCTGTGGCCCCGAGCGTTGTTCGGCATGTGCCCGTGCCCGGCTTGGGCGCCCGCCTGATCCGGGTGGGTCGGGTTTGGGGCACGGGCGTTGCGGATGTCGCGAAGCCGGTGTGATGCTCGCACCGTGGCGGGTGTCCGGCTGTGTGCTGCTGCAGCCGTTCGGCATGCGAATGGTGCGGCGGCGGTTCATGAGATCATGACGCGGCCGGACGCGCTTCACGTCACGCGTGCCGCCATGCTCCCTCCGCAGGACTTGCCCGTCTTCGTGCTGCCGCAGCGGCCGCCGAACTCTGCTGACGGGGGCGGCGGCGACGGCGCCGCCAGCGGCGGTGGCGATGGCGACGGCACGGATGCTGGGGACGGGCGCGGCCTGCTAAGCAAGCGTAGCGGCCCCGACCAGGCGCCGGCGGGGCCGGCCGACACGGACGCCGGCGCCGCGCCGGCGCCGTCGGCGTCGCAGCTGCCTTCGTTAGAGGAGGAGCACCTGGCGCCGGCGCCGGCGCCGGCCGCCACCACAGACGGCGCCGCTCCCGCGACGCCCGCGCCCACGCCCATGACCGACGCGACGCCCAACCCCACGCCGCCGTCCTCGCTCACGTTCCACCTGCCCCAATTATACCTGACGTCGCAGACACCCAGCGGCCCTAGCGGTGCTGCCTCGGACGCCGGCGGCAGCGCCGGGCGCCTGCCGACGTCGCCCTCCTACGCGCGGACCTCCCGCGGTTTTCCGCTGCGCCGCAGCCACAGCCGGCGGCGGCCGCCGGCGGCGCAGGCGGTGGCGGCGGCGCGGACGCGGCTGGCGGTGGCGGCGGCGGAGCTGGAGATAGAGGGCATGCAGCTGAGAGATGTGGACGAGGAGGACGAGGACGACGAGGAGGGCGGCGACGACAGCGAGGCGGCGGAGCGGGAGATGCAGCGACTGCGGCTCGGAGGCGGCGACGGCGACGGCCGGCATGGGCCGCACCGCAGCGGAGCCCAGGTGTGGCCAGCTGGGCCTTCCGGTCCCTGCGTGCTTGGTGCGGATGCTTGCGGTAGCCTGCGGAAGGAGGCGAACTGCACAGGATGGACGCAGCCAGGGAGCCGCTGCCGTACCGTTGTGCCTCAGGCCAGACACGTCGTTGGCTCTGTGTTCATGATCCTCAACAATCCGTATCCCTGTGTCACGCGCGGCCATCGCAGGGCGCCCGCCGCGACCGCAGCCGCCGCCACAGGGCCCGGCGGGAAGCGGAGGCAGCCGCCTCCAGCGGCCACGAGCACGGGATTACCCGCCACAGCTCGAGACGCAGCCGCCGACATCGTACCCCAGCGGCCGCTGCGGCGGCCCTAGACTTGTCCGACAGCGGGCGCGAGGGCCTGGAGCCCGAGGCCGTGGAGGCCCCAGCGTCGCGGCGGCGGGCCCGGCGGCGGCACTGGTCCGCGGGCGAGCGGCCAGCGCACGGCGTCAGTTGGCCGGAGGCCGAGGCCGACAGCAGCAGCGGCAGCGGCGGCGGCGGTGGCGAGGCGGAGCGGCGCCAGGTGGCGGCGCTGGCGTGGCAGCTGGCGGAGGGCACGGGCGCTTGCACGGTGTGCCTGGGCCCCTGGGAGGAGGGCGAGGAGCTGCGGCTGCTGCCTGGCTGCGGTCACGTCTTCCACCGGGCATGCGTCGACAGGTGAGGGCGTTGTTGCAGGGGCTCTGATGGCCTCTGAGCTGCAGTATCGTCAGCCGACACGCTTGCTGCCCTCAGCTCCTGCTCGATCCCTGTGGCAACGTGCTCCGAGCCGTGCTGCTCGCCTCTCCTGCCTCCCTTGCCCTGCCTCCGCCGCAGGTGGCTGTCGCACAGCGCCACCTGCCCCAACTGCCGCACGGTGGCGCTGCCCACCTGGGTGGTGGAGGGCGTGCTGGAGGCGGCGGCGGCGAGGCAGCGGCGGCAACAGCCGGGGCAGCGCCGGGGCTGAGGGAGCGGGGATGGGCACGGGTTGGCCTGCTGTTGCGGTGCCCTTGTGCACTGCCCCAGCGCTCTGACGGCTCGTGTCAGACGGGGTGTTGTGCGTTGATGGCGGTTTTTTGGTTGTTCGCCGTACGGCGCTGTCCTGGGTGATACTGCCGTATCTAGGGTGCAGCAGGGTGTGCGTTGCCGAAGTCTGACTTTTGTCTGATGAGCGGTTGTGACGCGCAGTTGCCTTGACGGGTGAGCGCAGTAGCCAGTTCGTTGCGAGTCGACCGCTCACCATGTCTCCCACGTTACTTCTACCACGTTACTCCACCGTTCCATGCACATCAACAAAGCATATCTAGCCTGACGTTTCATGTTTTACCGCAAACTGCAAACTGCCAAGTACTGGAGCGTACTAAAGCGCTGTCATGTAAGATTGCATCCCTGCCACCGCATCCCATGCATTGCTGTTGTTAATAATTTGTTTCTGATTACACGCACCCGGCAAGAAGGCCTGCCCTTGTACGGATACGGGCACGGGTACGGGTGGGGGGCGGGGACGCACGAGTAGTCCGGGAGTCCAGAGCACGCCCTGCTTATCGGCGCGCCGCCGGCACCGGCAGCCGGCTGCTGCGGGGCCTGGGGCTCGGGGAGCCGCCGCCGCCGCCGCCGCCCCCTTCACCGCCGCCCGCCATCCAGCCCCCTGACCTGCTGCCTGCACCAGGCCGCTGCGGCGGCGATCCCGCTGGCGGCGTCACCGCTGGCCTGTCCCCGCGATGCGACCTCACCGCTCCCAACGGCGACCCAGGCGCAGGCACGCCACCGCCGCGTGCCTCCCGCCCGCCGCCCACGCCCTCCCCGCGCCGCTGCGCCCCTCCTCCCTCCCGCACCGGCACGCGTACATCGGCCTCCTCCTCTGCCTTCCCCGCCAGCGCTTGGCCCTGTCGGCCGGCGCCTTGCCCGGTGCCCTGCCCGGACATGGGCATGGGCATGGGCATGGGCGCGTAGAAGTGGTGCGGCCGCACTAGGCAGCCGGGCGAGGCGGGCGTGTGGCCGGCGGCCTGGCACGTCAGGTACTCGGGGCTGAAGGCCAGGCTGCCGGGAGCCGCCAGCAGCGCGGGGTGGAAGCGGCACTGCGCGCCCGCGTCCCGGCTGCCGCAGCGCAGGCACCTGGGGGCGGGGGTGGGGCCGCAGCGGCGGCAGCGGGGCAAGGCCGGCGGCGCGGAACGTGAGGGCATGTGAGGCGGGCCCTATGACGGCCGTGGAGCGACGGCCGCAGCGTTGGCTCTCACCTCGGCGTGATGGCGGCGGCTGCGGGGTTGCCGCTGGGGGCGGCCCACGCGGAGGGCGGCCCGGAAGCGGCCGCAGCACCAGCGGGGCCCGTGGCTGCGCGGCCGGCTGCTGCTGCCGGCCGGGTTGGCCGTGGTGATGCCCCCCTGCGCGCTGCAGGCCCCGCCACCACCGTCGCTGCCGCACCCTTGGGTGGTGAGCAGGGCGCATGCCCCGCAACCGCGCCGCTCCTCGCGCCCGCCGCACTGCGCCACGGCTCCGCGCCCCCGGTCGGCCGCTCCGCCGCACCAGCTACCGTCCAGCCGCCCAGCGTCAGGTCTGACCCCGCCGTTGCCGTGGGGCTGCCCGCAGCGACCGCGCGCTGCCCCACGCCGCCTGCCCGGCCTGCTCCACCGGGGCTGCCGGTCTCTGCCGCGGAGGCCGCCCAGCTGCCGCCGCTGGGTCCTGCTGCTGCCGCCGGGTGCGTTGGCGCCGTCCCGGGCCGGCTGTGGGACATCACGGCATCGACCATGTCGCTCAGGCCCCCGGGCGAGCTGCTGCCGAGAGGTGGCGTCGGCGGCCGGCCTGCGGGGAGACGAAGCAGCGCGCGTCAGCCTTGGGCCGTGCTGGAAGAGGAGCGCGCGGGCGGGCGGATGGCTGCTCCGGAGCGGCGCCCAGGGAGCGAGTGCCCACGCACCTGCGCGGCTGGGGCACCGCCGGCTGGGCGGCTCCAGGCGCCCCTCGGCGCCCCAGGCGCGGCTCTGCGGCTTGGAATGCGCCGTGGTGGCTGACACCTGCAGCACCGCACTGCCGCGCTCGTCTAGCGCCAGGGACACCGAGCCGCAGCTGCCGGCCGGCGAGGCCGGCCGTGAGGGGGCGCTGACCGAGCCCGCGACGCCACCGCGCTGCGTCGCTGCTCTGGACCCACCCGACGCTGCTCGCTGCAGGGCTGCGGCTGTGCAGGCTCCTTCTGCTGCCAGGCCGCGTGCGTCGCGAAGGGCTGCTGCGGCGGTCTGGGTCGGTCCCTTAACGGCCGGTGCCCAACCAACGCCTGAGCTCTCCAAGGCCGCCTCCTCAGCCTGCGCGGCCAGCTGCGCCAGGCCGGGGCTGCTGGAGGGCGCGTCGTCGGTGGCGAGCCTGGCGGCTGCAGCCGCAGGCGCGTAGCCAGCGGCGCCGCCAGGGGTGCCTGCGCAGCTGCCGGCTGCGGCGTGACATGGGAAATGGCGGTGACGTGCGGCACGCAACCTCTGGGCGCAGGCTGCAGGGCCGACCCACATTGACCCGGCTTGACAGCTGGCCATGCGTTTCAGCGGCATCCCTGGCCGCGTCCCTGCTGCGCTCCTTGCAGAGCCGTACCGTACCTGCCGAGTGCGCCGGCGCCGCACCGTCCGCTGCGTCGCTGCGGCCCTCGCGGCTGCTGCCCGCACCCCTCGAGCCGCCGCCGCCGCCGCTGCTGCTCATCTGCCGCCGCAGCTCGCCCACCTCGGCCAGCAGCGCCGCAAAGTCGCGCTCGCGCTGCTGCAGAGCCGCCTCCCACTCCGCCTGCACGGCTGGGAAGTGGCAGCGCCCGCTCAGCAACACACTCGTGCAAGCCCGGACCAGGCTGACCAGGCTGGCCAGCAGCACAGGCCAGCCCTTTGAGGCCCCGAGCGCAGCTGCCGGTGCGGCCCAGGCCCCCCGCACCCGTAGCAGCTGCATCGCCTCCTCATGCTGCTGCAGCGGAATGGAGCCCTGCGCAGCGGGCCACGCGGCGCCAGGGCCACGCAGGCGGTGTGTTTAGAGCTAGGTGTGCATGTGGGCGATGTTGGTTGCGGTGAAGCCCCTCGGCGCCCACCCCACTCACCTGGCGCAGGTGGTGTACCTCGGCCTCATGGGCGGCGCGCTGTAGCTGCATCTGGGCCTGCAGTATTCCAGAGGATGCAGGCGTTTGGTGGGGCACAGGTGCAGGCGCGGCAGCGGGGCTAAGACCACATGTGCGGTAGGGCCACCCACATACGCCCTTGGGGCTGTCTGCGTCAGCCCCCGGCCCGGCAGGCGGTCGCTGGGCAGTCGGCGCAGTTCCGTCACCGCACCTGGAGCGCCTCCGCCGCCGCACGGGCCGCGGCGGTCTGGCCCTGACTGGCGTCTGTCGCCGCCTTGGCCGCGGCCAGCTGGGCCTGCGCCAAGCGTGAGGTCGGCGCAAGGTCAGGTAGGGCTCTGCAAGGCGCCCACCGCAAGCACCAGGAGTCTTCAAGAGCTCCTGCCGGCTACAAACCGCCCGCCTGTCACGTCGCTAGGCCCGCCGTCAAGCGCTGCAGCTGGTCGACCGCCAGCTGTCCCCTGGGCGCAGCGCCTCACCTCGAGCCGCTGCACGTCACCCCGACGCGCCGCCGCCTCCTGCTCCAGCCGCTTAGCCGCCCGCGCCAGCTCCTCATCGTGGCTGGCCGCCAGCTGCAGCAGGTCCCTGTTGTGCTGCTCCTCCTGGGGTTGCAAGACACGGGGGACCGGAGCGTGGGGCACACCCGAGGACGCCTACAAGCGCTACCGCTCCACAGGAGTGGCGCCAACCCAAGCATCTGCCTACGGCCGCCCCGGCTGGGCCGCCTGCGCATGCCATTGGACCACGAGGGGACCACGACGGCTCTCGCCGACTGCGGCCCTCGGCAATGCACTCACGAGCGCCTGCAGCCGTGCCCTATGGCGCTCCTCCTGCCGGCCGCGCTCCATGTCGTAGCGCTGCTGCAGCTGCAGCAGCGTGGTGCGGTAGGCGCCGCGCAGGCGGGCCTCGGCGGAGGCCTGCGCCTGGCCCTGCGCGGCGGCGCCCAGCGGGCCTGCGACAGGTGGGGCGTAGCACACGCGAGGCCGCAGTGAACACAATAGCGCCCATACATGAGCGCCTGCGGGGGCGGTGCGGCTAGCCCGCGAGCACCCCATGGCCCGTGTGTTCTGCCGGTGAAGTACGTTAGCGGGCGCGGGACGCTGCAGCGCTGGCCGGCGCAGACGACTTGACGTGCCTGCGGCGAATTGTAGTACCGCGCGGCTTACCCGTCAGGCCAGCCACGCAGTAGTGGCCTGTACGCAGAGCTTCTCGCTCAGCATCACGCGAGCCATCCAGATTGAGCACGTCGCGAAGCACAGCCAGCGGCTCCGTCGTGAGGCCCATGGCGGGGCCAGGTTGCTCTTGCCCAAAGCTCGGGCCGTGGTGGGCCCCTGTTGATAGCGGAGACGTGCAACAGCATCGACGTACACGGCAGGTACATGTGCAGCCGCGGCGTGGCGCTGACTGACACGGCGCGGGGGCATCGTGGAGTGACATGCAGCAGGACAGCTGTCGTTGCCTGAGGTGTTGCTACCCGCAGCTTCTGCAGGGCTCACAACGCTGTGCTATCCAAGCCATGTTACAATGAAATCGTGGCCTGGGCGTGAAGCAGCGAGCCCAAAGGTCAACGCAATCGCCTGAAAGCCAACGGTCGGAGCTGTCGATGCCGTTTCGATGCTCTAGAAGCAGTAGTATGTATGCGCTGTGTGGTCCATGTGATTGGTGGCTCCGCTGGGCGCACCTGCAGGCAAGTGCTTGCTGCATGGGTAAACCGAAAACTTAGCATTGCGAAACAGACCCTCACTCGGTCCACAGCTCGTTCCACAACTCGTTCCACAAGACTATTGCATATTCACAGCACCTGGCCTGCATACAAACACAAGCCCAACAAGCCAGAAGCTTCTGACGCCTTCACGCTTGGCCAACGGCCACAACCAGCACACGAGCCAGGATGTTGCTTCAGCAGAGCCGTTGCAACCTGCGGCCACTGCGCTCCCGACAAGCAATCGCAATTGCGCCCGCTCGCCTGCGGACCCTTCGCGTGCACGCGGTGGCACAGCCGCCGACGTTGGATGACGGCCCAAAGCATACCCCCAACTCTGCGTCGCCTCCTAAGCGCGAGTAAGTCTGCGACGGCGAACACGTCCGGCAAGGGTGTTGCGTGCTGCCCAACCCCTTGCGCGCTCTCGGCCGGACACCCTGGCGCGCAGCTTGCGCCATCCAGCAACCCAAGCTGCCCTGCTACAAATGCTGGGCGTCAGCTTGGCCATTGGCAGGCGCATTCTGGGGTCATGCAGGGCACGTACCCAGCCTTCTGCCGCTGTGCCCTGTGGCCACGACCCACCACGCAGGCCGTTGACGGGACCGCTCTTCTTCACAACGAGCCTGGACAGCGTTTCCATGGACGAAGAATGCAGCGCGTTCGTGGACCGTGATGGCGAGTTTATGGAGGTACGCGCCGTCAAAGCGCAACGTGCGAGACAGGATGGGGCCGGCTGCCAGCCTGCCGCACATCGCCCGCTAAAACCTTTCCCCGCCCGCCACCGGCACCCCCGCCCCCAGGTCCTCTGCTGCGACTACGGCTTCCGCTCCGGCACGTCCCGCATGTACACGAGCGAGGCCGACGGCCAAATCCCCTACAGCGCCTTCCAGCTGGTGAGGAAGTGGCCAAGCCCGGGGCCGTGTGTCCTGTTCCCGAGCACCAACAGCCAAGCCACGTCACACCCTAGCGCCACCCTAACCCTCCCCTCCTTCACGACGTGGTGGTGTGGCACCGAATCCAGCACGCCGTGGCCGTGTGGATCTGTCCCCAAGGACCGCTGGCCGAGGGCCACGGCGCACCTCAGCGCCGCCCTCACCTTCACCTTCTTGCCCCTACCCTCGTCGGGTCGCCGTGCGGCAGGCGTGGAAGAACTTCCAGAACGAGCTGCGCTCGCTGCGCCAGTCGGTGCGCTTCGACGACTTTGCAACGGTGGCTGAGGCCAACCCACCGAGGGGGCCCGTGGGTCGTGCCGCCTACGGCGTGGGGCAGGCGGTGGTGGATGGCCTGGGGGTCATCGACCGCGCCATGGAGCAGGGCAAGGTGCGGCTTGGGGCCGGGGGGCAGAGGGGGTGCGCAGGCGGGGTATTGGGTGGGTGCATGAGGCATGGTTCAAGGGCCTTGTTAGGGAGGATGGCATGGAGGCGAGCACACAAGAGCCCGAGTGGGGTCAGGAGCGGGATGACACAGCCGGGGGCGCGCTGGCAGGTGGCAGTGGGTTGCAGGAGCGTTGTTGTGAGGGCTAGAGGGGTCCGGCTTGCGGGCCACATGGAAAGCGCTGCGGTGGTATGTGCTTGACATGGGGCAAGGTCGAGGCAGGGTGCGAGGCCGGACGGCGGGCCATGGCCTGGGTGGGGTCTGGCAACGGAGAGCCGGCGTGGAGCGGCCGCCTTGCCAGCCCCGCCCCACCTCTACCCCAACGCGTGGTCTGTGCTGCGCCACCCCAACCTCCACACGCCCCCACCTCGGCTTGCCGTGACTCCTGCCGCATCCGTCTCCCCTCCCTCCCTCTGCAGCTGCTTGAGAAGTTGCGGCCGCGGCCCACCACCGTGGATCTGGATCCACTGGGCCTGGACCGCGGCGGCGAGCAGCTGCTCAACAACTGCAGCGAGGTACGGGCGGCAGGGGAGTCGGAGGGGAATGGCAGGTGCGGTGCAGGGGTAGTAAGCCCGCTGGCTCAAGCCCGCAAGACTCAGCAGTGGGGAGATGGCGCCAATGAAGGTGCGGGCGGGAGGGGGCGGGAGGGAGGGCGGCAGGGCGGGCGCATGGCAGCAGGCCCTCGGGCGGGACCTCCGACAGGGGGCCGGCCAGCGGGGTACATGGGTGCGAACCCCGGGGCGCTCGCAGGTCCTTGCCGGAGCAGCAGGCCACGGCTTGGTGCAGGTTGGGGGCCTGGCTCCCCTGCCCAGGGTGCTTGCTTGCCCAAAACAACGTCCCCGCCTCAGGGCGCTAGCGGTCTGTTTCGCTGGCGCTTGGAATCTCCCCAACGCACCTGCGCCTGCCCGCCGCCTGCCCTACAGGTCCGCGCCAAGCTCAAGCAGCTCAAGCTGAGCAACCAGGCGGTGTGGGACCGCGAGCACGCGCGCGAGGCGGCGGGCCAGGGCGTGGAGACGCCCTGGTTCATCAAGGGCGCCTACCTGGCGCTCTGCCTGCTGCTGGACGTGCTGTTTAACAACCGCCCCATCCAGCGCTTCTGGTGAGAGCGGGCGCGGGCTGAGCGGCTGACGTTGTGGAGATATGGGCGCCGGCATGAGGAAAGCTGGCTCGGCTGATGGCGGGGCCAGCTGGGTCGGCCGCTCATGCGCTGGTGACGTCCATCAGATTCAATAATCCCCACATTGTGCTCGGATTGTCGCCGCGCAGGTTCTTAGAGACGGTTGCCCGCATGCCGTACTTTTCGTACATCTCCATGCTGCACCTGTACGAGAGCCTAGGCTGGTGGCGGGCGGGCGCCGAGCTGCGCAAGATCCACTTTGCGGAGGAGTGGAACGAGCTGCACCACCTGCAGGCAGGGCCGCCGGAGGCACACCTGGGGGCTGGGGACTCGGGGCTGGGACCGGCAGGGAGCTGTGCGGGGACCTGGGGGCTTAGGGCAGCACAGACAGCCGGCAGAGTACGGGGGCGGGGACGGCGCAACGGCCGGCAGGTACCTTGGGCAAGGTCACACAGCTGATGGGGGGAAGGACGGGGCGCCGCGCCTCGCTGCTGCGAGCTGCACCACCCGCGGGCAGGGGCAAGCACGCAGCTTGGGGCGGGGGACGGGGGTCGGGGGCCGTTGCATACTCCTTTGGTTGTGTCTAGGGGGGGGCTCCGACGGGTTGCGAGCCGGGAGGGTGCTGGCGCCCTGTGCTGCCGGTTGGGGCTTGCTGCCGCTGGCCTTAAGTGGGCCCCCGAGCTCCATGCGACAGCATCCGCTGGCCCCCACATGCCCCGGCACCCCCTCGCTCAGATAATGGAGTCCCTGGGCGGCGACCAGCTGTGGTTTGACCGCTTCGCGGCGCAGCACGCGGGTGAGCGCCGGCAGGCGGCGACCCAGGCGGCCGGGCGCGGCTGCTGCTGCCCGACCAGAGGCCGCTCTCGCAATGACCCGCTCGCACTGGCCGTCACAGCAGGGGGCGCCAGGCGTCGTACCTTGCGGCCTGCCCAGCGGCTTGCCGATCACCCTGCTCCCCGTTTACCCCTGCGGCTCCCCCCCTGTTTGGCCCTCTCTCGCACCGCCCTCCCAGCCATCGTGTACTACTGGATCCTGCTGGTGCTCTACTTCTTCTCGCCGCAGCTGGCCTACAACTTCTCCGAGCTCATCGAGGCGCACGCCGTGGACACATACGGTACGGCAGCCACCGTGCAGCCAGCTAGGCCGGGTCCTGCCAGGGCGTCCAACACGGCCAGGCTCCCGTGCCGCTCGCCGGGCCAGCACGGCTACGCAGGCGCTGGTGCCCTGACCGAGCCCTTGCGCCCCGCCGCCCCCGCCCGCGCCGCTGGTTTGTTGCCCAGGCGAGTTCGTGGACGCTAACGAGCAGCTGCTCAAGAGCCTGCCGCCGCCGCTGGTGGCCGCCATGTACTACCGGTGGGGAGAGCGGGGAAGGAGGGCAGGGAGGCGGGGGAGAGCAGCTCGGAATGCGACCCGGGAATGGGATCTCAGGGTAGGGGCCGGACGCGAGGCCTGGGGTTGCGGACGAGGCAAGCCATACGCCGGGCATGGCGCGTGGCGGAAGCGCGAGGGGGCCCCCGGAACGAGAGCCCGCGCTGAGGGGCGCAGGGGCTTGGGAAGGGCAGGCGCCGCGCTGGCTGCCTACCTGCTCGCCGCCAGGTGGACTGACGGCGCCCCGCTGCTCCCCTTGTGGCCCCACTGTGCCACAACCCACAGCTCCAACGACCTGTACATGTTTGACAAGTGAGGCTCGGGGCCGGCGGCCGCGAGCCGGCCAAGTCGACGTAGCCTATATGCTAGTGACACGAGGCTGCAGCAGCGTTGGGGCCGGAGACAGGCGGGGGGCCGTTGCCTTGTAATGTACTGACACCCCACCCGCCCTGCTGCCCCGCCACGTCATGGGCTCGCTGCGCCGCCGAACTGCCGTGCAGCTTCCAGACCAGCCAGTCCCCATCCAACCCCCGGCGGCCGCCCTGCCGTACCATGTACGACGTGTTCAGCAACATCCGCGACGACGAGATGGAGCACGTCAAGACCATGTCGGCCTGCCAGGTACGGCAGTACGGCGTGGATGCCGGGGAAGCGGTACGGCGCCCGGGCTCGGCGTGGGCTTTGGTGTGAACCTGGGACTCGGACTGCGAGGCCTTCCTGTCCAGGTGGCCCTCGGTAGTGGCTGCAATGCCGAACTAATCGCTGCGCCGCCCGGCGGTTGCCCTGCTGCTCCTCCCGTCGAGCACAGACCTCCACCGTGCGACAAGACATTGTTGCCCGCCGCGAGGACGGGCCCCGGGTCGGGCTGTGAACAGCAGCGTTGCCAGCGGCGCGACGGCGGGCCGGTATGTTTGCGCGCCGCAGTCCGCAGTAGCTGCTGATCCGAATAGAGTGAGCTGTTGGGTTGCTTTATTTCTTGTGTGCGCACGGGTATGCGTGCGGCGTTGCTGCGCGAATTGCGGCTCGCTAGGGCTGGCGGCGGGTAGCCTGCAGTGCATAGCGAATGCTGCGCGCCCTAGGCTATTGAGAAGACAAGACAAGGTGACGTGGGGCTCTAGCAAGGTCAGCAGAAGCCCCTGGGGCGGTACCGGTAGTAGTTCGCAGCGGTTGTGCAGCAGCCCCTGTCAGGCCGTAGCCCCGCTTCGGGTGCAGACTACAACACGAGCCGGGGTTGCATGATGAGAATGTATTGCAGTGACTGCGGCGGTGGCTGCGGTGACTGCTGGTTACACCCTCCATTGTACCTGGATGTGAGATCTGCTTGTATCGTGCGCGGCCGTGCTGCGTTGGCGCTGGTGCCGTGGGCCGTGGCTGCGGCTGTGGCTGTGAGCTTTAAATGAAGATGTCTGACCCTTCTGTGGCGTTGCGTAGCCTGGAGTCACGGGGGCCGCGTGGGGTGCCGTTTGCGGTGCAAGTATCATCTTGCTGCATTTTGCCTTCATAGCTAGCGTCGCTGAGCAGGTGCAAGGCGTTGGTATGCGTTAGGGCGTGGCACTGATTCCTGTGCCCGCGGGTTGTTGTGCTCTGTAGTTTGCCGCGGCCGTGGCTCGTGGCGGCCGGCGTTTTGGCAATGTGGGCCCGAGTACATACCGCCCCGCTGCGGGCGTACGTGGTGGGGGCGTTGATCACTGAGGGGCGGAAAGCACTACGAGAGAGGCAGCCGAGATGGCTGCAATTGTGTGATGTGACGAGCTGAGGACCCCTCGGGGGGTGGCCCTCGGGGGGTGGCCTGGCGCCTGCGTTGCGTACTTGGAAGTTGCAACTCCCGGCGCCTGAAACCAAATTGAGGTTCGCAAATCTGCCCAGCGTCAATGCCGATGGCCCCCCTAGCTGTGAAACAGCGACCTCCGCTTTGCGGTGTAACAATAACAGTCAATGCGGCCGTGAAGCTGTAAAAGCCGGCAACATCCTCGATGTGGCACAAAGACGCTACTTCTGTCGGTGGCCACGCAGTTACCCTGCTCGGTGACAACATGTCTGCAGTCAGTCCCTCCGTGCAGGGGATATCGGCCCGCGCGATGCAGCTTGGCGGCACCCACATGCCGCAGGCGACACCCGGCCGATAGTTACAGTCCAGGGCTCGTATCTTAGTTGCCCAGGTCACTCAAGTCGCCCGACGTGTTGGCCATTTGGGGCTGAAGTCACCCTGACTGGGTGACCTCAAGCGGCCGCAGGGAAGCGAACTCACCCTTCTTTCTGATTTTTGATTTTACTAGGCGCTACCGTCTTCGGCGGCACCTCGGGTGACTTCTTGTCCGCAAGGCAATGGGAAGTCATCCACCCTGGGTAACTTGGCAACGGGTAGTAAGCGAGCCCTGTTGCAGCCGCATGACACGGTTGGGTACGGTCAGGTACGGTCGTAACTGCGAAACGTTGCAAAACCTCCCCAGCTGCGCATGGGTGCATGGCTCGCCCCCAAAAGAGGCCACCCTGACCAGACGCAAACAGTCGGTCATTATGCAGTTCTCGCCGGGGTATTTTGAGCGACCATCGCATGGCCCAACGCATGGCCCAACGTTGCAAAACGTATTTTTGCCGCCACCCAGCCCTGGCGCTCACACTGTGTGCACACCGGCGTCGCTGACGCTTGTAGACACGCAACACGACCCATGGCGTTTGGGCAAACGTCCACCGCGTCGCTCAGGGGCGAGTACCCCCTGGCGTCCCCAACCTTCCCCAAGCTTTGTTGCGCGTTGTCACACGTCAACGCCAACGTATCCATGAGCTCCCGCCTCCATTCACCTCCATCGCGCCGTGCAGAATCAGGAGAACTAGGAGCACCAGCCTCGCACCGGCGACGCGCCATATCAGACCTAGGTGTACGGACGCACTAGAGGCACATTATGCAGTACCAAGCCCTCGCGATTTGCTTACGCGTTGGACTGTGAGGACCACCTTGACATGCTCACGTCTGGGTCAAAGCCGACAGCGCCCATTGATTACGGCAAAACGCTTGTGCAGCTGCGAATTCGCCTTGACATAAAACACCCCCCCGTATTATCGCTACATGTCGCTAAGTGCTAGATACTAGCTGTGCCAGTTCAACCGGTGCCTAACAAGCACGTAGCCGAACAGCACCAAGCGCGGACCCTCACAGTTGTGAACATAACACGCTCCCAAGACGTCGTAGCACACCTTTATTGCTTCAAATAGCCTGAAGGCATAGCGTGTGAGGCGCTTGTGCTCGTTCCGCGACGTCAGGGAATGAACTCTACCAAGGCCAATTCATTAGCGCTCGCATGCTTCGCATAAACCGAGGCAAGCTCGTGAGGCTTTAATTGATGCGCCATGTCGGCGCTGGTTGCAGGCTGAACTGACCTGCGCGACTGACCCGTCGTCATATTCTTTTCGCAGAACTGGACCTTAAACCCGGCTCTTTGTAGTCCTGCAAGTAGCTCAGCTCATATACTACCAGTTGCGGGCTGGAAAACTCTGTCTGCCTTGTACCCGTCACAATGGCGAGTCATTAATATTGATACTTGCGCTGTCTGTGCCCCTGCCGCGAGTCCTCCCTGCTCCGCTACTATCTCGCTTGAGGGTTTCCCTTGGCATCCACACCTTATTAAAGTGGAACCCAAAGTCCCGAACACCCGTTTTCGTTTCCGAACACACCACAGGGAAACTGCTTCGCGCAGCCGATGCCGAACGTCAAAACCCTGCTTGATGACGAGGACGACGATGCCGAGGCGCTGTATCACCTTGTATCCAAGCTGCCAATGCAGCCCGCGTTGCTCAGCCGGCCGCCCGGGGTAAGCCCTGCCGCGCCGCGCCAACCCCACGGCCTGCCCTGCCATGCCCTGCCGTGCCGCGCTGCAACGTGCAGTCCGCTGCCACACAGCTGGCAAAGGACAGCAATCTTTGCCAATGTCACACGTTCATACGCGGGACTCTGCACGTGTCTGCATGCGCACGCGTCCGCCAAATACACGCTGTACACGCTGCCCACCGCACCACGCCAACCCCTCGCTGCAACAACGCGCTTCCAACCACGCAGGTCCTCATGCTCGGCGGAGACACGCTGCTGCATACCGCCTGCGAGCGCGGCGAGGATGAGCTCGTCCGCCAGATCTTTGCCTTCCTGGCCGCCGGCCCCGCCGTCCTCCTACGCGAGGCGCTGCGGCCGTACTGCGGCCGGACGGGCCAACCGCTGCCCAACAGCAGCTCGCAAGCAGTGCGGCTGGCTGCCGGCATGACTAACGGAAAGGGCGAGTTGGGGTGCAGCGGGCTCCTCCAGCCCGCCGATCGTGCGCGGCGACGCGACCTGCAGGTGCTTGAGCGGCTGCCCAGTTGCTGGACGGAGACGGACGCAGCCCTGCGCGCGAGGCCTTGTGACGCGGACACCCTGTGGCCCGCAGGCCAGACACCGCTGATGCTGGCATGCTTTTCGGGCGCCGAGCGCACCGTCCGCACGCTGCTCGCCAAGGTGTGCCGCCCTCCCGCCAGTGCCGAGCTGCAAGGAAGCACGGCTCGCACTTGCCCGGCTGGCCAGGGGCTGGGTTGCCACACGCCCCGTGCGACGGTGTGAAGCTTCCAACACGCCGCTCGTGCCCGCCTGGGCCGCTGTCGCACACAGGGCGCCGACCCCACGGCCGTGGACCGCATCGGCCGCTCCGCGCTGCACTATGCGGTGGTGTCGGACGCTGTGCCGTGCATCCAGGCGCTGCTCGGCCAGGCGCCCGGCGAGGGTGGCCACGGCGCGGAGGCCACAGGCTCGCAGCGCGCCGCCGTCGCCGAGCTGCTGGGCGGCGCCACACGCGGAGGCCACAGCGTGGTACGTGCGCCCCTCTGGCCCCCTCCTCCCCTCCTGAGCCTCTTTTGCAAAGTCGAGCGACCTGCCCCAGGCCCAGCCCAGGCAGCGCCCGCAGCGGCCGCCATGCCTCTCACGCGCTTCCGCGCCGCTGCCCCTGGCCCCGGGCCTTCTTTGGCTCCCCAGGTCCACTACGCCATCTGGCACGGCCGCCTCGAGGCGCTGGCCGAGCTGCTGCGCCACCCAGGCGCCGCCCTGGCCACGCCCACCAGCGCCGGCTGGGACAGCGTCGGCGATGTGTGGGCTGGCGGCGACGCCGGCTCCGCGCCTCTGCACCTAGCTGCGGCCAAGGGCAATGTGGTGGCGGCTCGCATGCTGCTTCGAGCCCAGGTGATTACTTGCCAGGATTGCGGGACCCATTCATCCGTCATGCAATGCGTGTACACTACGTCATACTTGGCCGCTGGAGTGCGAGCTGTGAGACGTGCCTTTGCCGGTGTGATCCAGGGTGGTGGGGTGCTGGCAAGCGTTCCCTTGGCAGCCTTATGGCCCGCGGCGTGCGGTCATGCCCCGGGAATTACTTCATGGCGTTGATGCCCTTGCCCCCTTCCGGGCGATCCTCGTGCGTGGCCTGCAGGCCGCCCGCAGCGGCGCCGCGCAGCAGCCCGAGCTGCGGCAGCAGCTTGACGGCGGCGGCCGCGCGCCATGGCAGGTTGCCGCCGCCGCCGCCTCGCGTGGCGGGCCCGGCGGCGCCGGCAGCGCGCGCCTGGCGGCGCTGCTGCACCCATCGCAGCCGCTGGAAGCGGCACTCAGCGTCGACGGCAAGGCTGCAGTAAGTGCCGTACCGCATCACGTGTGACCCGCTGTGCAGCACACGGCACCCGCCGTACGAGCGATCTCGCGGCTTGACCGGGGCGATACGGCGCGGGTCCCAGCGCCCTTCATCCTTGTCGCGGCCTGCCCCTCAGCGCCCCGCTTGCTCCGTGCCCCGCCGCAGGCCAAGCTGGGGCCTCCCTCCCTGGCCTCCATAGCTGCCGCCGCGTTGCGCCGCAAGCTGCTCGCAGAGGTCGACGCCGCCGCGCTACCGGCGCCGTGCCCGCGCAGCAGTCGCGCCGCCTCCGCGCCCATCGTCGGCTGCAGCACCAGCGGCGGCGGCGGCGGCCGGCGGCGCAATGCACGCAGTGCTAGCGTCGACGCGCCGCCGACGCGCTCCGCCCTCCCGCCGTCCTTCTCGCCCTCGCCAGCAACATCGCAGCCGAGCTCGTATGCGCCCAAGCGAGGCTTGGTCGCAGAGCTAGCCGCCATGGTCGCAAAGCCGGCTGCCGACGTCACGCCTTCATCCCCGCGGGCACACCCGTTCAGCGTACCCGCCGAGCTGGAGCATCCGACCCTCGACCCTTTGTCGCCAACCGGCATTGTTCTGTCCCCGGTCACGCCGGTGGCGACGGCAGGGCCCATTCCTCTGGTGTCTGCCGCGCCGTCGGCCGCTTACTCTGGCGGCCTGATATCGCCGGTGACGGTGACCCATCGCCTGTGCAATCCTGGCCCGAACGCGGACCTTGAAGATTTCTTCGCCCCTTCCTTTGGCCGGCTCAGCAGCGGCAGCGTCGGCGGGTGTGCCAGCGGCAATGCCGGCGGTGGCTGCGCCGACGGCAGCAGCGGCGCGCTGCCCCGGCGCACGGCGGGGTTTGTGCCGCTGCCCCGCATCACCGACGAGCACGACAGCATGACGAGCGAAGAGGCAGCCGCCATCATCTCTGTCTCGGAACTAGCGCGGAAGACGCGCGCCAACGCCGGCCTCGGAGACGACGGAGGCTGCTGGTCGCAGCCGCAACCTCCCCTGCAGCGGTCCGGCCCTGCGGACGGTGCCTGCCCTTCCTCGCCCGCCGCCGCACTCGGCTGCACCTCCTCGGCCGCTGCACTCTGCGGCACCTCCTCGGCCGCCGCGGCGCCCGTGCTGCGCGATGGAGAGCCGCTGCTGTCCGGCCTCGGCCCCCGGTCCACGCGCCGCCTGCTGCTGGGGTCCGCCGCGCGGCGCCGTGTCGGCGCGGCATTCGCAGCGTCATCTAGCGCCAGCGCTGACGGCGAGGACAGCATCGAGGAGGAGGATGATGATGAGGACGCGGTGTGCAACCTGTGTTGCGCGCGCCGCGTGGCGCTGAGTCCTCAGAGCTGCCGCGGCCACGGGCTGTGCTCCGCATGCGCTGTCGCCTTGTGCCGCCGCGTGCGCGACCAGCCGCTGCTGTGTCCTTTCTGCCGGCAGCCGGTGTCGGGCTTCGTCGGGCTCTGATGCCAGGGCGCAGGTGTGCCGCTGTCAATGCATGTCCATAATAGCTTGTGGGTCAATAACGTATGAAACGAGTACTGGGTGGGGGCCGACAAAGTCTTTCGCGAGTACGCCAGGCGGTCGGTTTTTGTTCAAGTCTTGCCCCGGATGGGAAGGCCAGCGCCGTTTCGTGTTGAATGCCGAAGGCACGACGCGTGGCGTGGGCGCTTGGGCCCGCCACCAATCAGCCGCCAGTCGGTGGCAAATGAGTTGTGAGGCGGCACATGGGAGGATTATCGTGGGGGGTGATTGTTGTGGGGCACGCCAGGCTGCACATGGTATGGGGGCGCCATGTCAGCCGAGGTTCAGGCGCGCTGCGGCGTCGCTGCCACGAGTCTGCCTTCGCTTACCGTGTGGAAGAGTTGCCTTGCATGCGGTACTCGCGCCTACCGGTATACCACGCTTGTGCGCTAGTTCCACTATCATGCGGCTATTATGTGGTTTCGTTGTGCGCGAGGGAGGCACGGCGGCGCTAGGCTGCGAATGGTGTCGCCGGCGAACGGTTGGGTGTTGTTTTGGAGCGCGCAGCGCACGGCCCGGAGCATGCAGCAGCGGCAGCAATGCAACGCCGCGCGACCGGCCGCGCCGTGGGCGTGGGCGCGGCATCGTGGACCCTTTCCCGGAATCTTGCGTAGCGTGAAGGAGAATTGCCCCATGCCGAGCAAGTCCGCTGCCGTACCTGCGGCACACGGGTTGCTACCATGCATGCATGGGGACTGAGAGATTGAGAGGCCGCTGCCGGTCAGAGTTATGCAGCACTGCAACAGTTGCTGTGGTCACTACACCTGGTGGTTGATTGGGTGATTTCGGTGTCTCATTGCACGCCTGTGATCCAAGGCATGGCTTGGGACGCTGGGCGGGTGCTCGGTGCATTTCGCTGTGTGTGTGCGTGTTCTCAGGTTCCAGGGGGTGTGGGGAGAAGGGATCGCATGTCGACCCACGCGCTGTGGTAGCGGCGCACGGCTTGTTGTGGAGGTGTGCAAGGGATGAAGCGAGCCATCGTACGCGTCGCGACCGCGCCACCGGCGGCCCGGGCCGATTGCTGGAGCAACCCATCTTGTGGGAGGAACGGGCGCCGGGGTGCCAGCGCGAAAGAGCCGAGGGTGGCCCCAGGTTCGAAGTTTGCTAGGTCGAAGCGCGTTCGGTGTTTGCATCGGAACTGTCTGCTAGGGCGCGCGACGGGAGCTGCGCGCGACACAGCGAGCGTGGCTCGTGCGAAAATGGTTGTCGATGTAGGCTGCTCAGATTCCCGGGGCCAGCAGCGGTGGGGGATGTGTCATGTTCGCAGAAGCACGGGGCGTGTAGTTGGTGTTGTGTGATTCCGGTGGAGATCAATCAGGGGGATGGGGTGCCCGATGCACCGAGCTGTCCGGCGCAAGGGTTGCGTGACGCGGCGGAGGCTTGCGCACGACACGCGCCCTAACACACTTCGACACGGGGCCACCACCGGCGTCGAGGCGAACTGTTGATTGTTGTCGGCTGGAAGCGCCGCTGGGGGTCGGCCTTTGAGACAAGGCGCGGAGAAAGATTGTCCCGTAGTCGATCGGCCTCGCAGCACTGCAGCAGCCCTGGCGCTGGGTGCGTGTACTGGGGTATTTCTTGTGGTTGTCGCTGGGCGCCTGCATCCCATGCGGTTTGCGTAACGGCCGGGCGGCCCTGCTTGCTGGCCAGGCCGGCAGAGGCACATGACATGCCGGATGGAGCATGCTCACGCTGTGCAAGTCGCTGCGCCCGACGACTCCCCTGACTTGGGCGCTGCAATTAGGTTGGTGTCAGGCCCCGCCGTGGCCTTGGTAACCAACGGCACCGACGATGGGCGTGCCCGTCTTGGGTGGAGCTCCTACCTCCTAGGGTGCGTGTGGCGCGCCAGCCCAAGCGGCGCTTGAGGCCGCTTGCCGCCGTGCGCTTGCAACACCTGCGAGGCCTGGCAGCATGGGTCACCGAAGTGTGCTGGACTGGGTCGCTCGGGCCGTGCGGGGCTGTGGAGCTGCTGCAGAGAGGATTCGCCCCTGACTGGTACTGCGTACTACACCACATGATGTACTGCGTGCGACGTACGTCGCGTGTGACCACACATGTCGGCGGGGCGTATGACGAGCTGCGTACGTGCGAAATCAAGAAGAAGAAGAAGAAGAAGAATTCGTTACACCGCCCCCCGCAGGAGGAGTAGAGCTTTGATCCCC
>BDDC01000807.1:29641-42110 GCA_001662425.1 Chlamydomonas sphaeroides | reverse complement strand
CAGCCAACAGCAACGGATGCTGACCGGATTGTAGCATGAATTAACTGCTACATACAAACACAAATACTACTGTTGTTGTCAATCGCGAACTGTTGCGAGGTCGCTGTTGACTGTGTCAATACGTACAAGTCGCTGACTTAGCCTACGCTACCTTGCTAGTCGCCTGCGCCTCAGCGTACCGAATACTGCTGCACAACGCGAAATGAGAAATGCAATTTGTTTCCAAGTGTTTCGTCGACGATTTACGCGGCTGGCACTCAGTAACCTAACACGCTGCTGCCTGAAGTTACACGCTGCCGAGTGCGCTGAAGCGATACAGATTTTAAAGTTCTTGGCAAAACTGTTGTTGGCATGGCCAAAGTCGCGCTGTAGGGCTCAAATGCTTATGGCACGCTTCCTGGCTGCGGCGCTAAACCAGGACGTGGCCTTCTATGACGTGCACGCCACCACGGGTGAGCGAGGCGGGCGGCGGGTCGATAAGTAAAGAGGGGGTCACCGCCGGCGCACGCCGCTTGCAGAAAACAAATGGAAGGGGGCCTTGGCACGCGACGGGACAGCGGCACAGTCCCACAGCAACCATGTACCATCCAGATGCCGGTGCGGGCGGCGATGGTGTGCGTGGTGGCGGGAAATGTATGCGTTGGCCGACGGAGGACCAGCCGTCTCTCATCGCCGTGACAGACTGGTGACGCCCGCCGCGCGTTTGGCAAGGCCACACAACTTGCTGTGCACACCTGGGAAAACTCCTGCCGCCGTCCTGCGTACATCAAGCCTGCGTGCCTGGATACATATATAATTGATCCGCCAATCAAGCCCGCTGACCATGGCCGCCGGCCCTCGCCTCGTCAGGTGCCCTGTTGCAGCTGCTCAACGAGGACTCGCTGGAGGTGCAGAACGCAATCAGCGAGAAGCTTGGGGCGTTCCTGCGCCACAGGTATGGCACCGGCGGCTAGCTAGCACAGGCGATCGCAAGGGCATCGCACCGGCTGAGCTCAGCATGACGGGAGGCCTTGTGGGGACGGAATGAACGGGTATTGCCAATGATGATGACGGCGCGCCGCTCCCCACCTGACCCGCACACGTCCCGCAGCTGCACCGTCATTGCTGGAGTTGCGATTGGCTTCGCCAGGGGCTGGGAGATGGCATTCCTGATGCTGGGCTGCATGCCCTTCCTAGGGCTGGGCGGAGCGCTCATGGCGCACGGCACGGCTTCGGCCAGCGGCGCCTTTGCCACGGCGTATGCGCAGGTATGTCGAGTGTCGGGCCATGCGTGTGTGCATAATAATGAACATATACCCGTGTGTGGCCCACATCCTGCGCTTCTTGCGCCCTTGCCATCTCTCCCCTCCCCTCCCGTTAAAAGTAAAAAAAAGTTAAAGTTTACGACATGGTGGAGTACACCAATCGTTATATTCAGGAGGGTAGCCGTGTAATGGGATGACGCCCCACGACCCCTCCCGCATTTCCTCCCCTTCCCCAGGCAAGCACCCTGGCCCAGCAGCACATCGTCCATGTCCGCACCGTGGCGGCATACAACCCACTCTGGCAACTGCCGACCAACCATTCCGGGGGTTTTCTGACCGTTGGACAACCATTGGGCAACCACTAAGGAAACGGTTCCACCGGAGCAACCATCCAGCGACCATTTAGCAACCACCCGGTGACCGTTCGAGGAGTGGTTGGGGGGAATAGTTCGTGCCGCCCACCGACCAGCCACCCTACCGCAACCAGCATCCTCGCACTTGAACCAATAGTTAAGGCACATGATGACGGTTGCTAGGCCACTATGCCACAGCGCGCGTTCACGCACATAGTGCTTGCCGCGTTACATACTTGTAACTCTGCTCTCACTTTACGCTGTCGCCTCTCCTGCCGCGATGATGCGCGGTCGATAGCCTCAGACCTTTCCTCGATTGCACAAACAAGGGAGACTGAAGGTGCTTGGCGTCGGTGGCCCCTACGAGTGTTTACTTTGCAACCATACATTCACAAGCACCTACGCGTATGCGCATGTAGACCAGGCAGGGCCGCACGCAGGTGGGGGGCAGTTCATTTGAGTAAACGGCACACGCACGTGGACCAGAAATGATTTGGCTTCAGGCTGTGCGATTGTTAGTGGACCGTTGCGCAGACCTTTCTGCGGACCGTTGCGCAGACCTTTCTGCGGACCGTTGCGCACGGTCTGGCAGAATGGTTCGACCGTTCCGGTGAACCATTCTGTTCGGTTGGCCGCGGCCGAACCGTTCCGTGCGAACCGCTTGTAAAACGGTTGAGAAACGATCCAGACCATTACATAATTTGTCACTTCGGTCGTTTTGACGGAATGCTTGCGTGTCTCGAATGGTTGCTCAATGGTTGCTTAATGGTTGCGTCCCGTTGCCAGAGTGTAGCATACCTACACACAGAGGGGGAGGGGGGCATATGTGGCTAGCTTAGGGTGAGCAGGCATGGCGCATGTGAGGCAGCCCGGGCTGGTAAACGAACGAAGCGCCTCGCCTGCTGTACGGCGCGCGCGCTCCCGGCGTTGAGCCTCGTTTGGCTGCAGGTGAGTGTGCGTGGCAACGAAGGGGCAAGTCTGCGGGCTGTGGCGTTGATGAACGCACGGGCACGTCATCAGCACACCCGGCAGACATACGCACGAGGGTGACCCTGGCGTGACTTCGTCCGACCCCGTCCTCATCTGCTGGTGGTCATGTTGTAGCCCAGCGGCCCTTGCGGTACTCGGGCTGGCCCAGTTGAACCCGTGTAAACGGAACTAACTCAAGGGCTCGCCCGGATGCATGCACGTGGCGTCCTCGGCTTCGGGGGCAGCACGGCCCTGGTGGCCGGGGCTGTCACCGGTAACGAGCCATGTGGCCCCCCGGGAACTGAGCGAGTTGTATGCTAGCTGGAAGGAATAGGTGGACTGAAGCGCTGAGGAGCCTAGGGCCCCAGCGCACCCATACGCGTCGACTTGTCGATGGACCCCCTGGCTATTAAGAGGCGACGTCCACTACCTGGTGTAACAGTCATAGTTAACAGGCAACCGCGCACGCACGGCCACCCCAGGCACTGCCGGAGTTGCTCCTGCCGCGCGCGGCTGCAGGGTGGCGGGGGCGGCGGGCCTCAAAGAGGGGATGGTGAATATGGTGCAGGCCTAGGCAGGCGGCCGCGAGCAAAGCAGTATGGCCGAGCGTGGGCTGTGGCAGGGGGGTCGGTCGTTGGTGCCGTACCTCCGGTTGCGTTCCCTCGTCTCAAGTTGTCTGCGGGTAGCGCTTCCCACGCACCCCCATTGGTACATAGGGTCAAGGTCCCATCGTGCGCCGCACCCGCTTCCCGCCTTTCGTTGTGTCCAGCATTCGGCCCCTTCCGCGCCCTGACCTCCCTCCTGGGCCCGTCACGTGCACAGCTCCTGCCATCTACCCCTGCCAAACGCTTTACGTACATATCAATATACCAACCCCCGTGTGTAGCGCAGCAGCATGTGATCCAGCTAGAGCTGACCAAGGCGCGCGCCCGCCCTGCGTGCCTGGCCGCCACCGTTATCTACGTCGCCTCACTTCACACCCACAGCGCCACAGGCCAACCGCCAGACACGCCACGGGTCCTACACACTGCAACGCCGCCCTGCCGCTGCAACCCTCCCTTCACACTCCATCCTGCTCGCAGCACGTCGTTGCTACGTACGGCAACCTTAGGCTCGCGCCTCAGGGCGCCTATCACCGCACACTGGCTGCCATGCCTGGTAAGCCGTGAGAAGCCATCGAGCCGCGCTCTCAAATCCTCTTCTGCTCATCCAGGCCCTGCGCGTCCTGCAAGGCAGGCCATCCGGGGTGGGGCAGCATCGTCAGGGGATACGCCGCTGGCTTTGTGGGTGGGCCATCAGGAGCACACGCATCTCTTCCACTGCTATTGCAAGGAGGCATGAACTCAAGCGCCCATTTCCATGCATGCGCCCCCTCGCTGCCCCATGCGCGCCGCGCACACCACGCACCATCCAGGTGTGGATGTCTGCCAGCACCCCCTGCAGGGCCTTGGCGAATGACCCCATGTCCGCCACGGCGGCCGCGCTGCCATCGCCCACGCTGGCGAGGAAGGCCGTGCGCGAGGCCACAAAGCTAAACATGACCTGCGATGCGGCAGCGGTGGCGTACATCAGTCGAAAGCCCGTACATAATTGGCAAGGTGGCTGCGGGTGTATGTGCCGTGGCCACGCTGCCCAACGCACGCCTCGGTATCAGGCCCCTTCTTTGGCACCTTGCAGGCGGCGATGGACACCAAGGCGTGGTACTGCTGCAGGGTGTCGCGGTAGGCCGCGGCCACACAGCTCTTGAGCGACGCGCTGGGGTCGTCGTGCACTCGCCGCAGCACCTCGCAGATGGTCTCGCTCGTGCTGCGGGTGGAGCAGGGCGCCAGGCGGGAGTCAGAGTACCGTTGCAACCGCGGCTGATGACGGGCGTTGGAAAAGAACACATGCGGCAACAGACAAAGCCGCGGCGCATGCCCACCGCACCGCTTGAGCCACAGCAGGCCCTTGGTGCAAGACTTGTTTTCGTCGTGCGTCTGCGCCGCCATCTCGTCTTGCACGATGGTGAAGAGGTGCTTGTAGCGAGCAGGGTTCGTCGCGGCTTTGGCCTCGAGGCGCTGCGGGGGGCGGGCGGACAAAGACCGTGTCGTCTACGGCGGGACTCGCGCTGTAGGACGCCGTGGGACGCCGTTGCTGCTGGGGGCCCCGACATGCCATGACAAACCTCAATATTTGTTGTCATGTCAACTTTTAACAGTACGAAGCCCGTCCCGACGTTCTCTGCATAATCGACCCCACGGGAACAATGCTGGCATATGACATGTGTGAGCGCGTCAGTTCTTGCTCGACGTGTACGTACCGACATTTGGCAGCAGCACGTCTCTGCACGCCGCGAGGAACGGTTGTGTCAGAATGGCGCCGTTGTCATCCCTGATGGCCGCCACAAGGCTTGCGCCTTTCGCGAACGTGCTGGTCATGCTATCAGCCAGTCCACAGGCTAGCAAAGGAACGCGTCAAGAGCATAAATGTGAACTCCTGCCTGGAGAATGCAAGTCAGTCTATCGCAGAATAACTTCCTGCAAGAGAACGTCTAGCATGCAATCTAAAGCGTGGCTAAGACTATGCACATCGTCTGCAAAACCAAAACTACGAAATGAACTGTCCGCTCGTAGCCTCTCGCCCAAGAACGCGGCAGCACGCACTACAGATACATACGCGCAGAAGTTCTTGTTTAGTAAATCATTGTCATCCATTCCCTGAACGTCGAGCGACAAGTCTGGAATTGCCGCAGTTGTCACTGAGCACGCATTCCAGGCCATGAGAACGCACATGAACGTGCTTATACCAAACACACAGCCGAGCCTGGCTGACTTCATGTTAGCACCCTGGATTGCGGTCGGTCTTGTGTTCATGCGCCTCTGCTACGATCGACTCCTGAGACCGCTCGTAGCGCGGGTACTGGGAGTGAATGGTCAGAAGTCTGGCGGCGACGGTAGCAAACCAGGTGCGCAGGCTTGGCTTGAAGCCCCAAACCACAAAAAACCCTGATACACCCGCCGCCTTGTTGCCCGCCCTAAACGTCAACCCCTTTCACCAACAGTTGCTGCCGTGCTGGACAACTTATGGCTTGCTGCATTCTCAGTCGGCATGACGGGCTACGCATGGTGGGTCATGCTCAACTTCAACGATGGATGCCTTCCCTGGTCGGCTGAGGTCTGCTTCACGGGCTGGCCCAACCGCGCCGTGCTGTTTGGGCACCGCATGTACCTAGTGCTGTCTCTGGCCTACACCGTCTTTGAGGTTCTGGGAGCCTCGCTCGGGCTGCTGGAGAGGCTCAGGAAGGACGCGCTGGGGCACCATGTGGCTTCGATTGTGCTGACCCTGATGGCGTGAGTACCAGCAGCCAGCGTGCACGTCGCGGCGTAGCTGGCATTCTATAGCTACTCAGCCGCACGCAGGGAGCGGGGGTCAGCGCTAGCTGGGGTATCAGGGCTTACGCCAACACATCATCTGTGCGCTGTCATCCCGCCGCCTCCCCGCAGTTACCAGGCCCATGTACAACAGCACAACATCATGTGGCGCTCGCTCTTTGACATTACCAACCCGCTGCTCTTCATGTCAAAAGCAATGCATGCCTCGGGCTTGCGCTCCCTGCGCCCGCTGAACCAGGCGCTGTTTTTGGTGTTCGCTGCGCTGTTCCTGGTGTGCCGTGTACTGGGTGGGCTTGTCTGCATTGTTTGGCCGTACTTCACGGCTGGTGTGCGCACGCTGCCACCTGTGTACGGCTACCCGGCGCTGGTATTGATTGTATTCGTTTACATACTGCAGATCATGTGGTTTGGCAAGATTGTGGAGATTGCAAGGAAGGAAGTTAGGCCGAAGGCCGGCAAGGGCGCATAGTGTGGAAGGCAGGGTGGGCACGTGGTTGGGGCCCTTTCCCGAAGAACGAGTGCTGCCAGCAGAGACGACAGGGGGCACATACGGTTGGCATCAGCAGGTAGCTAGGAAGGAGCATGCAGCATGCGTTCGTTGCTACTGATGCGCTGGAAGCCGTGTGATGCGCTCGCTCTTTGCTGCTGTGGACTGGCAACATGCACAGGCTGTAACGTATCCCGCTTAAGATGAGGTGCCAGCCAGTGTGCCTGCGTATGCGTGACTGCGTATTGTGTGCCCTTTGACGGTCCACGGCTACCACCAATCAACAGGTCACCTCCTGCGGAACCCCGCCGCGCTTAACAGCCAGATGTCCACGCACCAGAGACAACTTTGGGCCTTTGCCGCAACAGCCATGGTTTGGGGGCGAAGAACGTGCGTTGACCAGCACGCATCAAGTACCCTTCCACTAGGGGCCTGCTGTTGAGGCTGTTGCGCCCTGCTGCGCGTGTTTACCGTGCGTCCACGCGTGTCATCTGTGCCCTTGCCGGCCGTGCCTTGCATTACCGTCACCCAGCCCAATAGATTGATTAGTTTTGTCCAGTAATCGACCTGCGCGCCGACGACGTTCAACCGCCGGCGGCGTTCGCAATTGCTCGCAGCTTCTGACGGCTGTACACGGCCCCTGCCTTCCCGTGCGAATAGCGAACTTTTCATCTGCTGCATCATTGCATAAACCTGCGAAGCGTTGCGCATGTATAAGACGGGTTGGGTGCATCACAACAGACAACACCAGGGTTGTTTGAGAGTCAATTTACGAGCCGACTGCACATACTTACCTTACATCGTAAGAACATGCTTTGAGTAAGCGGCAATATTCAGAGCTTTCAAGCCGTCAAACGCCGACCTGAAACTCCTGCTGGTTGAAGTCCGCAAGCAACGTTTCGTGCTCGGTTCAGCGCTCATCCATGCAGCCATCGTCCGCAGCTGCTATGCGGGCGAGGTCACAACCAGCGGCAGCAGCGGGGTCGCTAAATCGTTCGATTCCTGGTCCCCGCGGCCTTCCACTCATCGGCCAGCTCGCCATTTTCCTCCGGAGCCCGTTCTTTCCTAAAAAGCAGGTAATGTATCAACCATTTGCAAAAGGCTGCCGCTCCTCTACGGTGCACTGTCATGTCAGACCCGCTGGCACGCTTCATGCCTCCATCCAGATGCTCAAGTGGGCTGAGGAGTACGGCGGCGCGTATAGCTTGGAGGTCATGGGCAAACGGCTTGTTATCGTAACAGGTCATTGCAGCTGACATAGGGGTAAAGCGGAAGCTGGGTCGTACGTGACACTATCGATCACGTTGGCTTACTGCTGCCGTGTTGGCCGTGTTGGCCGCCACACGCAGAGCCCTCATACCTGCGGGACCTTCACAGCGGCAGCCACAGCTGCGAGCTTCCCAAGTCATCGAACTACGAACTGTGGGCCACCATTGTTAGGCAAGTGTGGATGGGCCACCGTTGATTGTTGGTCATTCCCCCAACGCCCACCAACACCCCTCAGCTCCACTGGCCTCCGCTGCATCCTAGGCACCGACCCAATAGTGACCCCTCCCCACCGAACCCACATCTCTGCCTTTCTGGTTACATTGATCCTGCGTGCAGCCCACAGCCGGGCCTGCAAAACGTGTTTACTGTGGCCGAGCAGACTGGCACATGGCGCGATGTCCGGCACGCGTACGGCGGGGGCCTGGGCGCCGGCACCCTGAGGTAGGACCGCTCGCACGCACGTAGGCCAACGGGTGTGCACTGCGGGCATGGCCTGATCGAGTCCCCCAGCATCGAATGTTTAGAGTGTAGCGCACACTGACGTCGCATTGTCGTCGCTGACGCACGGCGGAACGCGCGGGCCCTGACGACTCAAGGCGCCGTCCCCCCGGGCCCCGCTAATACCATCACCGCCCTCCCATCCGCAACAGCTACCACTACCCCATCGCCCTGCGCTGCGTTTCCAAACTTGGAGACTACCTGGAGCGGGTCGCCGGCGGAGCTGCAGCCACTGGCAGCGCCAGCACGACGGCGAGCCCCAGCAGCGGCGTTGCAGCAAGGGAGGCGGCGATGGGCCGCGCACACAGCGCTGCCACAGGTAGGGATGCCGGGCGCCCTGAACTCCTGAAGAAAGGATGTCACTTGCGTGCATGGGAGTGCATCATGGTATTGAAGAGTTATGCATAATACCTAACGAGACTTGCACCACACCCGCCAGGCTCAGGTAGCAGCGTAGACGTCAACCTGCTCGCCAAATGCCTGACGCTGGACCTAGTCGGGCTGTCGGCGTTCGGGCTGGACTTTGGCTGCCTCGACGATCCTGACCGAGCGGAGCTGCCGCGCTACATCGCGACGGTACGAACAAGAAGTACGGCATGCGATCACGTACGTGCAGCTGCCGCTTGGACGGTTGAGGATGAGCTGTCCGCAGCGTAACTGGACCTGCTGCCCTGCACTCGCCCTTGACTTCGTCGTCGCCCCTCGTGCTCTGCACCCAACAGGCAGTGCGCGAGTGCGCGGAGGGCGACCGCAGCTTGAGCCGGATGATGCTGCCGTGGCTGTACACGGATGAGCGGCGGCGGGGCGAGGCGGCGGCGGCTCGAGTCCACGGCTTTGCAAAGGTATGCAGGCGAGCCGGACGGACGGAGCATGCGAGGATGCGGCGTGGGACGGCACCGCGCCCGCCGCTGGGACTCGCCGCGCCCCGCCGCGCCCCGCCGCGACGCGCCGTGTGTTTCGCTGCCGCCGTCAGGACGTCTGGGCCGAGCTCAAGGCGCAGGGGCCGCCCGCCGAGGACGACTTCAGGTTCGGGGCCCAGCTGCTACGCCTGGCGGACCCCGCGCGAGGTGAGCTGATACACATGGACATGACGGGCCCGGCGCAGGCGTCGGTCAATCAGCAGACGTAAGCAATCCCACCTTGTAATAACATACTCGGCCTAAAGCACGTCGCTCCTCCCGCCGCCTTGCGCGGGCCCCAGGCGTGGACGCGCTGAGCGACGAGCAGGCATGCGCCGAGATCGCCACCTTGATCGTCGCGAGCACGGTCACCGCGTCGCTGTGAGTGGGCCAGCAGCTGCGGAACACGGGAAGGAGGCGAGGGGCCGTGTCGTAGCAGGGACCCAGATGGAGGATGAGAAGCGGCTGCTGCTGCTGACAGGTCCAGCCTAGCTCCTAACACTGCACTCGGGGCGGGTCCCTGGCTCCATGATGACTTGCGTGCATTTACGCGCGTACCGGCGGCCGCATTCATGTATGTATGGCCCACAGCGCGCTGCAGTGGGCGCTGTTCGGTCTCGCCGCGCACCCCGAGGCGTCGGCCGCCGTGCTTGGCGAGCTGCATGAGGCGGGTGAGCGACGCAAGATTCGCGCATGCGATGACTCTCAGGAGGCCTCCTACCTGATGGATCCAGCACAGTCGAGTCAAGTCACGCAGCACAAGAATGCGAGCGATCAGCAGCGTAGCCGGCCCCGCGCTGCGTCCCGTGGCTCAGATGAACTTTCAAGCCGCCCTTGCGCCCGCAGGCCTGCAGCCGTGCACCGCCGCAGCCGCAGCCGCAGCCGCAGCCGCAGCCGCAGCCACAGCCACCGCGACGGGATCTCCGGCCTCCGCCCATCCGGCGGCTCCCACCGGCACCCTCAAGCCACAGACCGCCGCTGACGTGCTCGCGGCAGCCACCGCTGCTGCATCGTCCGACCTCACGGCCGCTGCGCTGCTGTCGCTGCCCGGCGGCCACACCAGCCTGCAGGCGCTGCCTCACCTAGACGCCTACACGCGCGAGTCTCTGCGCGTCTACACCACTGTGGCCGCCGGTTCCGGCAAGGCTGTGCCCCGCGACGGGCCAGCCGTCCGCGTTGGGCCCTACGAGGTGCAGCCAGGCACCACGCTATGGGCACCCTTCTGGTGCATCCACAACTCGCCCAGCTACTGGGACGCGCCGGAAGAGTTCCGGCTGGTGAGAGCGGATGGCGCTACAATGGCTGCGGCAGAAGCCGTACATGCTTATTTAAGGGGCTGGGATGGGCATCTGACGGGCTCGGACCGGGGGTCTGCTGCGGGAGGCACGGGGAGAAACAGGCGCCCGGGCTCTGCGTGTGCGTGGGGTTGCGGTGATGAGGTTGCGCGACCCACAACATGTGACGAGGGCCGTTAGTTGTTGCTGGGGGCCCTGGTTGTCTGCACCGCCAATCGGACGGGAGTGCGGTTGGGTCGTGAGCCTGCCTCCGAGGCCTTACCTTACTCCACCTGCCTGCCCGTTCCTCGTCTCTAACCCCCGCAGGACCGCTGGCTGGGCCGCGACCCGCACGCAGTCGCGTCCGCCGGCGGCTCTGCCTCGCGCTGCCCGTTCTCGGCCGCTGTGAGCGCCATGCGCTCGGCGGTAGGCGGCGAACCCGCTGCGCCCTCGTCTGGCGGCGGCCCTGCCGCCAAACCACCGCTGGCGTCCTCGTCGCCCTCCTCCTGGCAGACCGGCGCCTTCATGCCCTTTGGCAGCGGCGCCCGCAGCTGCCCTGGGCAGCCCCTAGCCCTGGTGCACGTCAAGGCCTGCGTGTCGTACCTGCTGACCCGTTTTGAGTGGGCGCTGGACGAGGAGGCCATGGGGCCGGCCAAGGACATTGCGCAGCGGCAACGGATCGACATGACGCAAGAGGTGGAGGGCGGGCTGTGGATGAAGGTGACGTCAAGGCGGCCGGCGCAGAGCTAGCTGAGTGAATGCATTGTGAGCTGAGGGGAGAGACTCTGCACGCGGTAATGCCGTGTATTGGGCGGGGTTGTTATTGTTGGCCTGCTAGCATAGGCGACGCCGGCGGTGCCTTTCACTGGGCCGAGGTCGGAGGCCTGCGGCCATGTGGTGTCGCGCGTCGGTCCTGCCTGCCTGGCAATGTCTCGCATGTTGTGCCGGTCGTATGCCGCCGCTCCTGTTGAAACGGGCGCACGGCCATGATAATTGGTGTGCATTAAGCGTGGGCACATTTAGGGACTTGCCAGTAGGACGTATGGATACGTTTCATTACTTTATGGTAGGTGCGTGTGGTCCGGCGCAGTGCCAATCAGGGCGTTGTAGTTGCCTCCCTCAAGCAACGCGTTGGCCCCCTACGTACGCCGGGCCGGCAAGGCGCACAGACGCATGCCGTAAAGCTCTGAGGCCCACGGCCAGCCAGCGCCATGGAGCCTCCCAGATGCAGGATGCACGTTTATTGAAGGCTGTGTGAGATTTGTATCGCGCGCACTGGAGACCCTTATGCGCCGCGCGCGCCTTCGTGTCGCGGTGCTGGGCTGATGAGTGGACGCGCTAACACGTGCTGACTTGGGCAATGGACAGCTGGGCTGGGGTGGGGCTCGGGCCTTGGGTGGTTACGTGGGTTAGGGAGGGCACGCCCACTGCGGAGGTGTCATTGAAGCGCACGCGTAGTACCCCTGACAGACGGACGCGGGAGCGAGTTCAAGCTCGTCGGCTGTCGCATTCCCAGGGCAAAAATGATCATACGGTTTCTGCAAACGGTCAATAGGAGTGCGGCGCGTTGCGCACAGCGCTAACACTGTAAGTGGTGGCGGGATGAGAGTGTGGCCGCAAACATAGAAGCGCGCTTGTTGGAAGTATCGCAACTACTCGACGAGTGACGTCGAGTGCTCGCCGACAGGCACGAACTGTGGCCAGGACAGCTCGCACGGCCTCTTTCGACGACAGATGCATGCTCGAAATGAGGGGCGCGCACGAGAAGCGCGTGCGTGAACTCGGATGTCAAGGAGACACGCGGAAAACGTATGCCGCTGCCCCGTCACCACCTAGTGCGTCCCACGCAAGCCCCAGCGTGCCCAGGCCTCAAGAAGAGCACATACGGTACCGCTACAGCGGCGCTACCTCCTTTCCTGCTGTATTGCATGGTACAACCCTCGCTCGCTCGCCCTACGCAACAGATTGCGGCAGGTTTGCTTCATTGAGCAACTAACAGCTCTATCCTCAACGCTCATGCATCGTCAATCGGTCCATCCTGCACGGCTGAGAGCAGCACGGAGTACCATGTCTGAGCGTCATGCCTGATCGGCGGCTGCATGCAG
>BDDC01000807.1:2751-15981 GCA_001662425.1 Chlamydomonas sphaeroides | reverse complement strand
TAGTCATCGCGCACCGCCTGGCCACCGTACGGCATGCGCACGCCATCGCGGTGAGGCCAGGTCCAGCGTGTTTCAGGGCACGCCAACATGAGGGCCGTGTCGTCGTTATCTCGCTTGTGCCCCGCTGCCCGCCCCCTCCGTCCCTCCCGCTCCCGCCAGGTGGTGCAGCGCGGCTCCGTCCTGGAGCGGGGCACTCACGAGCAGCTCGTGGCGCTTGGGCCACAGGGGGCGTACGCACGGCTGGTGGCGGCGCAGAGCAGGGAGGCGCCACCTGCGGGGAATGCTGCTGGACGTGTCGCGCAGTAGTGGGACGCACTGTGGCAAGCCCCTTGACTGAGGTGCTAAGTGCTATGTGGGTCTTGCCGTGGAAAGCCAATGGATGGGGTTGCAATTATGAAACTCTCCGACGAAAGGGTTGGCTAGCGGCGACTGTTATGGCAACCCCGTATGTATGTGGGTTTTGCGTTGGGGTATATTCAGGATCTTGTGGTCGTCTAGCTGACTTCCACGCTGGCTTTACAGTGAAAGTTTATGATAAGCTAGAGTTGACTTTATTCACACAGGACGACCCCCGTCACTTGTGCACTCTGGTGTTCACTTATTCAAATGTGTTTCTCCATTTTAGCTTGCTACGATATGCTTTCGGTACGGCTGCACGAGTCCGGGTCAAACTTGTGGGGTGCGGAGACCCCTTTTACCCCTTGCTGTCGCCCAACGCCCCTTGTGATACTCCCCGCTCCCCTGAGCGGTCCGGCTCGGATGCTACTCAGCCGCCGGCGGTTGGCGGGGCACACGTTTTCATACACGGCCCGCCCACCTCGGCTGAGCGTGGGCTGGGCGCACCATATCCTTATCGATCTCCGTTCCTGGAGCGAAGGGGGTGCTCGCCCACTGGCACGTACGTCACACGTACGTGTGTACGTACGTGTTGTCCGCCGCTCGCAGCCGCCTCGCAGCCTTCAGATCACAGCCGAACGAAAATGCGCCCCAACACACCTTCTGCCATTGCACACCTACACGGAGCACGTCAAGTTGCTAGCGAGCCGGCTGTTCGCTCGTTGACACATGCGCTCCAAAATGCGCTCCGTCGCTGTGCGTTTAACTGCGCTCGCTGTGCTGCTGTTCGGTGCCAATGCCGATTACTGCTATCCAGAGCAGGTATAATGTGCTAAATGGTGGTGACGACGACGCTGTATGTGATTGGTTTCGTGAAAGACCGCCGCCCGCCCGCTCAATACTGCTTGTTTGCAGAAATGCTGGCCATCTCCAAGCACACTTATAGGGTGCGTCCGTGACCTGGTCCGCCATTCGAGGGCTGGGCCCTGTCCATGCACCGCGCGCGGCGGACACTTTGACCTGTTGCTGCGACGTCAGCACTAACAGCAAGTCAGCATAGCGAACAGGCAAAGCGTTCCACACCTGTCGGGTTGGACAAGAGGTCCTGCGCGTGCCCATACCTTCGCGCTTCACCCCCTGCCATGCCTCGTCTTTCCGCCCTGCTGCCACCCCTTAAAAGCTTTGCCGAGACCCTCTCTGGTGGCGCGAAGGTGTTTCTACCGCAGCTAGCCACCACACCGACCTTTTTGCAAATGGCGCAGCACATGATGGCGAGGGATGGTGCGCCTGCACGGGCGGGCGGCTGCTGCTGCCCAGCACGCAGCCAGTGAGGGGCGCGGCGGCCTGCTGGAAATTAAGAGGGACCCCAGCTCCGCCTGCGTTCGGTACTACTGCTTTCATCCACACCCGTCGTATGCATACAAGTTTGGCGCTGCTGCCCCACGAACCACAGAACCCACTCAAAGCCGAGATACCAGGAATCATTGTCGTGCCCTTCACTGAAGACGACATCGTCAAATGCCTCCGCGTTGCTGTGGCGCATCGCATCAAGCCGGTGGCCCGCTGCAGTGGGCACTGCTTCAACGGCCGCTCCACCGGCCGCGGCGCGCTGCAAGTGCGTGCAACGTTTCTGCTGGGGCGGGCGAGTTGGAGCCGCGTGCGTGCGAGGCACATGCGCAGCAGCAGCACTGCTGTTCGTTTGATCAACCCCTGCACGTATTCTCCGTCCCTGTACGTTCGATACTACGAGCACAGTTGCCGCCGGCTCATGTACTGTCCCCGAAACGCACGCACGCAGATCGTGATGAGCAAGTTCCGCAGCATGCATGCGAGTTGCGCTCAACGAGACCGGCATGCCGCTCTACTTCCAGGTGCGGCGTTGTCCTCTATCGAAGGATTTAAACGCGAGTGGTTATCTAATGGTCATCACGCACCTACTCTGCTGCCGGCTGGTCTTGCTATATTGCTACCATACAGAATGCCGTGCGCGCAGGCTGGAGCCCGGCATTCGGAGCTCTACGCATACCTCGCACCGCACCAACGGGCGATGGTGGGAGGTGAGGCGAGCGAGGGGAGCTAGCTAGGGGTGCAGCGGAGCCTCCCACGCACGCGGGGTGTATGTACCAGGTGCAACCGAGCGCCGCAGCCGCGGCCCTGCCCTGCTCATGTGGCGGGGAGTGTGCCACAGCGCCCCGCTCCTCGTGCGGGCGGGGTGTGTGCATGCCACAGTGCCCCAGCGGCCCTCCACATGCCGGGTCGGTGTGTGCTCCTCATGCGGGGCGTGTACCGCAGCCTGCAGGCTACCGCTGCCAGCTGGCCGCAGCGCCCCTGCCAGCCACCTGCTGTCCGACCGGCGCGCAGCAGGCCAAGCACGACGTCGTCAGTCCTCTCGCACACACCCCGCCACCGTGCTTCTAAGCACATCGGCCAATGTACAACACATGTTGATTGACACATGTATGCTGCCCACAGGCCTTTACAAGTCCGTGTGCGCTGCGGGCTGCTTGTCGGGCGGCTGCAGTGGACCCCTGACCCGCACGTGCGTCCGTGTATGTCTGCCCTGCTGCTTGCATATGTCATGCAAAAGCCGAAGGAAGCTTGACGTACTTGACGTACTTGACGTACTTGACGAGCAGTCCTTTGCATGCGTGTGTGTGCGAGCGAGCGAGCAGGGTGCGCACGCAGCTGCTCTGCGGTGCCCAGTGCAATGGGAGACTGAGTTAGATAATGCAGGTAGTTTAGGGATGCTTCACCCCTGGCGTCGTGCTTGCCGTGCCATCAGAACATTCGCTAGATAGTTGAGAACCTCAAATTACGCTGTCCTCGTCCGCGCGCCCCAGGCACGGCATGGGGGTCGACAACGTCTTGGGTGTCCGCATTGCCCTCCTGAACGGGACCATTGCGGAGGTTGGGCCGAGTGGTCCCGGGTCCGACCTGTTCCACGTGAGGCCGGCGGGGCCCCCGGCATGGGGACGTGATGACCGAGCGACGTCGTGGAAGAGCCTCTACAACCTGTATCTCCCGTCAGGAGACGGCTTGCAACATAACAATGACCCACACGCGCGTACGCCTATTAGTTGGTCCCTACGCTCCCACCCGCATGAAGGCACTCCTGGGCAGCGGCCACAGCACCTTCGGCATTCAGCTGGGGTACAAGGTACGTTAGCCCAGCATGTGTGCTCATCGTACAGCCCTACAGCACACACGCAGCGGATACCTGCTAGCTGACCATGCGCTTGGCACCGCCGCCCACTGCCCATCGAGCTACAGCACCACACCCTTCCATGCCCCTCTTGCCCTGCGGTCTGATGCCCCGATCGACCTGGCCTGCTGCGCCAATGCAGGTCGCAACTCACCCGGCTCCTCCTGCTGTCATCTCATACGCCGGTAACTTTATGTATGTCCATATCATGACCATGCGACTCATGCAATCGTACGTATAAGGGTTCATTCGTTCCACTTGCACAGCAAGCACCCTTTCTCCACCGCGCCCTCCTTGTGGCCTTCCTCCAGCATCAAGCCCCCCAACAACTCCGCTGCTGGCAACGTCATGCAGCGCTTCCTGCTCAACGCTACCTGGTGGCAAGCTCTGCCCCCATGTAAGCACGCGGTGACTAGCTACATGTACACGCAGTTATCATGTAGAGCAGAAGCGCGGCTGTGGAGGGGGAGGCCGGCTGCAAGTCAGCTTGTGTGCTAGCAATACGCCTGTGCTGTCCTGTGTTGTGTGACCCATTGCAGCGGTGGACTACTATGTCATCTTTTGGCAAGGACATGCCCAGGCCAACTTCACTTACACCGGCAACGATACACAAGAGGTACTGTGTTCCATCCCGATGTCTCATGCCCTGCGCCCCACGCGTCCCATACGCCCCGCACATCCCACGCGCCGCGCACACCCCGTGCACCCCGTGCACCCCTTGCCCCCCGCGCCCCGCGCCCCGCGCCCCGCGCCCCGCGCCCCGCGCCCCGCGCCCCGCGCCCCGCGCCCCGCGCCCCACGTGTCCTGCGCCGCGCACCTTGCTCCCCACGTACGTGCAGCGCGCTGCTTGCCCCGCGCTCCCCTTGCCCCACACGCCCCGCGCTCCCCTTGCCCCACACGCCCCGCGCTCCCCTTGCCCCACACACCCCGCGCGCCCCTTGCCCCACACGCCCCGCGTTCCCCTTGCCCCATGCCCCGCTCGCCCCCAGCGCGCCCTGTGCGCCCCGCGCGCCCCTTGCCCCACGCACCCTGCACGCCCCGCGCCTCGCGCGCCCCCCACTCGCCCCGCGCCCAGCGTGGCCCGTGCCCTGTGCGCCTTGTGCGCCCCGCGCGCACACCCTGCACGACCTACACGCCCCACACCCCGTGCGCCGCACGCGCCCCCCGCGCCCACACACGCCCCCCGCCCCGCGTGCCCCGCGCCCCGCGTGCTCAACACCCTACGTGCCGCGTGACGCTTGCCCCGCTTGCCCCGCGCCCTGCACGCTCCATGCGCCCCATGCGCCCCCCGCGTGCCGCTCGCCCCATGCGCCCCGCGCCCTGCGCGCCCCAACCCGGCACGTTGCGCGCCCCACGCCCCGAGTGCCCGGTGCGCCATTACATACTGCGGCCCACCCCGGCTAACCAACCCCGCAACCCGCTCCCAATGCTGCACGGCCATCCCAGCTGTTTACCATCATCTCCCAGCTGGAGTCCAGCCCCTTCTTTCTGAGGCGTCTGGCGCTCAACAACTTCACAGATATAGGGCGCTACTCAGAGGCCGAGTCCGATGAGAGTGAGTTGCTGGCACATTGACAGACATCACCCAGCAGACGTTTCTTGCCGCATCTATCTGCATAATTGGCCAAACCTGAATGCCCAGCAGCATGCTTGCCTGGACCCCTGCTGTCTGCTCCCACCTCAGCCGAGCTGTACAAGCGCAAGCTGCTGTTCAACGTGATGCTGCCGCCCATCCAGACCAGCCTAAACAGCATGATCCAAATCATGCTGCTGTACCCGCAGGTGGGCCTCTGCACTTGCTTGTGCAGCCCAATGGTAGTACCCAACTTCACTTCACTGCAATTGATAATATGCCCTGGTCTTTTGTGACACGCTGAAGGCGCGGCACCCATTTGCTTGCTAAAGGATCCGCCCGCACGTGCACGTGTCCACCGCCAACGCATTGCGCACTCTTAGCGCCCTCTGTCCGCCCCTCTCGCTCATCTCCATCCCGCGTTGGCGCCTCACGCAGCTGGGCGGTGTCGCACAGTTCCTGTACGGCCCCAACACAGCTAAGGGCACGGCCGGCCACCTGCCCTCTGGCCTGCGCAACGCAATGACCCAGATAACTGTGCAGGTGTGTTAACTGCATGATTGCGTGCAGATCCAGCTGGCTCAGCAAGCGTGCGCGTGCAGCAGGTCACCATGTGTACGAGCCGTGCGTGCGTGTGTTGCATGCGTTGATTGCAGACAAGCAACATGTTAGGCGTGTGTGCGGCTCCGACGTGTGCTTACCCGTGCTTGTACATGCTTGCACGCCGATGCTTGTGTGTTCTTTATGCCGCAGCCAACCTGGCTGTCACCTGAGCAGGACGAGGAGTGGCTGAAGCTGCTGGACCCCGCCTTTGGCCTCTTCAACCGGATGGGCTCCGCCGCCAGCAGCAACCACTGGACAACCTTTGGCAGGTGCGTATTTACACATGTGGCCGGCGGGTTTCGCTCGCACACAGTGTTCGGAATCCGTCTCTGCGTGATCTTCCAGGGAACATTTCCTCGATGGAAAGATAGCTGTGTGCGTGCACCAGGGGAGTCCTGGTGTGCACGGTAGACATGTGCGCATGGCTGGGACGGGAGCAGAACCAATTAGCTGGGGTGGGTATGGCCATGTTTGAGGACTAGCCTGGGCGAGCGAGGGCCTCAGCAGGTTTACAGGAGCACTGACAGGCAAGGCTTTAGGTGGGCCCTGGCAGGACACACATACACTTTACATTGCCCTTCTGGCCAAAGGGATCTAAATGCCCATGGGCTTCCCACTCGCTTTCCTGTGCATGCGTGCGTGTGTGACCCCACACCGTGTGTGTTTTATGCTTGACAGAACCCGCCCTGCCGCGGTTCGTGCCCTCTGTCACAACCCCACGCCGGCAGTCACAACGTGATCCCCGACTGGAAGACCCGCTTCTACTCCCGCTACGACGAGCTGCTGGCCGTGAAGCTCAAGTACGACCCATGCAACCTCATGTCCGTTGAGTACGGCGTAGCCAGCGACCTGCCCAAGGCAACGTGCTGAGCCAGCCGGCATGCAGTGGACTATCTGCGGCATGGCTGGCGCCGGCAACGTAGCTCTGTATCTCCGGCGTAGCTTCCAAAGCTGATGCGTTGTCTACGTGATGTGTGCCTGCCTTGCTCTGTTAGCGGCGGGAGGACTGCTGTTCACATTTGAGCCATTGCGCCTTGTCTGGTGTTCCTCGCTGTCTGTCTGCTGGGTGGCACGAGGCTGGCGGCAACGGCTGGTGGCCTCATCACCGTTGAATTTGATCGCCGGTGGGGGCAAATAACGGGTTTCACACGTTCATGCATGGTGGCTGGTATGACGCTCATGCCAGCCTCTCATTTCGTCATCATTCAGCGAGCTAGCCCGCCGGCGCCGTACTGCTCAATGGGTCATGGCTGGCCGTACGTACTGCCCGGCGGTGATGGGGGCGACCGTCACGTACGCCACGTGATGTGGGGCTAGACGTCGTCGTTCATTGTTACACAATATTAATCCGCCGATCCCAAGGGCACCGGCTAGTATAGCTAGTAGTGCCATGCTCATGCATGCGGGCCGGGCGGGGCTGTCAAAAAGGGAGCACAGTCACACGCGCACGTAAGCGGACGGCGGCGTCGGGGCAGGCCGCGATGTACACGATGGTGGGCGGGCGGCTGTGCATGTGTATGTGGGGATGCCGTGGTGAGGTCCACTCGGGTGCGAGCTGGCGTGGACGTCATATGGACGTTTCGCAGCTGACTTGGAGGCGGCGCCAAGGGCGAGGGCAGCGCATTGCCCCGCGTTCTAAATGACATGCTCGGGCATTCATGCGAACTTCGTTATCCCTCCGTACGGACAGTACGCATTCTATTGCACTGGAGGCTGAATCCTCTCGCCTGCGCTGGGGCGGGGAATGCAGAGAACACCCATCAGGGGGACGTCCGCCGGGGTTAACGCTGCTAGGCCCGGCCGGTAGCAGCGGTAAGAGGCAAGGGCGGGCATGCAACCCGGCGGGGCCGCTGCATGAAGGACACGAGCAGTAAATCCCACGACTGCGCCGGCGCCCAAGGCCATCGGGGCCGGCAACATGTTGGAAGCAGTGTCATACACGCTATGCACGCATGGGCAGCCACATTCTGTCTGGGTCGAGCCCGGCGACGGCCATGAGCGCCCGGGTGGCGGCCTCGAGCGTGTGGGCGGATCCCAGGAACGGCAGGCACACCTGCGGCCGTAATAAGGGGATGCGTCATGTCAGCGCATGCGGACGGCAGCAGAAGCCAGGCCGGGGCAGGGCTCGTATCTTACCCGTGGCGAAGTGACCCGGGGTGGGTGACTTCCCCTCGCCTTCGTTGCGGGCGGGAAGTCAACCGAGGTGGCGCCAAAGTCGGTAGCGCCTAGCACATTTCGGCATTTCGGGTGACTTCGCTAGTCTCCAGCCGCCTGAGGTCACGGCCGCCGGGGCCAAGACTCGGTGGCGGGATGGCTGAGCGCGCTAACGGCCAGTGCCTGCGTGAGCCCCGCCCACCTGTGCCATGGCCCAAGTCAGCGTCCGCACGGCGGCTGTTGCATTTCCACAGCGGCACACCGCCTCCACACAGCCCAGCACCGCCGCACGCACGCGCGCGATCGCGCCCGGTGCCAGCGACCCAGCCGACTCGTCGCCGCCGCTGACGCCACTTGGGCCCTTAAGCCGCGGGCGCGACTGCGCCGCAGCAGCCCTCGCCGCGTCCGTGCCGAGGCTGAGCTGCCCCGGCGTGTGGGCGGTGCCGGCGACCAGCAGCCGCTGCAGCACGGGCCAGGCCTCCTGCTGGAAGCGGCGCGCCAGGAAGGCGCCACCTGCGCACGTGTGAGCGGTCGAGCAGGCAGGGAGCCGCCGCCGGAGGCACCGTGCAGCTCAAGGAAGCACCGACCGCTCCTCATCGTCGTCGAACTGCTGCGCCGTCCGCAGCAACAGTGCCTTAGGCGGATCCGACGGCGGGTGATCACTCCTGCGACGATGCCGACTGAGATTAGGGTTGCGGCGCCCGCACTATGCATGCATGAGGGCGCCTGCACATCAAGCAACCTAGTGCGAGGGCTCGTCACCGCCGCAAGAAGAACGGCGGCAGAATGGTGGCTAGCGCCAAGGACCAGGCCAAGGCTGCGGATGTAACGTGGTAAACGTGGCAAGAAGTTGTGCTGCGCAGGAGGCTTACACGGTGAGGCCGCCACGCCCGGCCGCGCCGCGCACTGGCCCTCAGGGCCAGGCGCAGCCGCAACGGGAGCTGTTTTCGCAGCGCTGCAGAGCCACGGCACCCGCCGGCCCGATCCGGGCCGGCCCGTAGCCCGCAGGAGGCCTAAGACACAAAAGCTGCTGACGCGGGGATCGCTGGCCCAGCCCATCGAAGCACCGTGCGCCACGTGTGTCGCTGTTCGCAGGAACGCAGCAGCAGGAGCGCGCACGCTCCCGCTCGCCACTGGTGCCCGGGCTCCCGGGCGGAGCTGCGTCCCAGACGCAAACCTCACCGGCAAATCAGACTTCCCTCTCGTTCGTTCGCAACGCTATCCTCGCTGTGTACACGTACAGCATGTGCGCAATGGGCAACAAGCTGCACCGGGGCGCAAACGACAGCGGCGCCAACGTCTTCCATAACGTTGCTCTGGTTCACTGTTTGCAAAGCGAGCATTGCTATGCATACGTGCAGCGCTGGCTCAATTGGCGACAGCCGCACTTCCACTGAATGATAGCACAAATGCTTTTATTCGTACTTGTGCTACCTTGGTGCCCGAGTCGAACGGCTCGCACCCCTAAACGGGCCAAGCTCGGGCCACCATAAGCGCCGCCACATGCAAATTCTGGCTTCAGCACTCGTTGGCAACCCGCAAAGAGCTAGGATGCCTGCTGGCACCAGAGACGCTGCACCGCCAACGATCTTGCTTGAGCATCCTGGCCCTTCACTGCGCCTGCACTGCAGCCCATCTTCAACATCAGGATCGCTTGACGCCACCCTCCTACAACATGTGAACCTCCTCATCTATCGTGCGCCGCCGCCATCGTGTGGCCCATGAACTTGTAGCTGTCACACGCAGCGCCATATATAGTGAGCTATTTCAATCATTCTTATCCTCAAATTCAATGTCAGGCGGAACAGGTTGCCAACCCAACTCAGATTATGTCGGGAACGTTACCGCAACACACTGCACGCGCGGCATGCCCTTCCCCTCCCAATCCATCTGAGATCCTATTCTGCCACCGACCGCCACGTATAACTTGATCCCCACATGGCCGCAGCAGTCGGCGGCCACCTCCCCTTTCGAACGTGTAACGTAACCCAGCGGTACGCGCGTGCGCGCCTCTCTGCCATGGTGTGGTCACAGCGCCGCCGCCAGTCCTCCCTTGGCCGGCGGGAAGGCCGCGTCCACCTGCCGCCACGCCGTGTTGTGCAACCCCAGCACCAGCCGCATGCCGCCGCAGGGGCTGGGTGACACGATGGCCACATTGGGCCCAGCCCCAGTGACCGGCAACACCGACAGCGGCGGCGAGGGGCCGAACTGCGAGAGGGGGTCGGGGGCAAGAGCCGGGCAGGGCCCTGCTGGGAAGGCGCCCGACCGGGGCCTGCCGTGGCCCTCAGCCCATGAGCGCGCCGTGCACAGCTCCGCCCGCCCACCTGCCACAGCCGCATGTCTATGTCCCAGTTGGTAACGACAATGGGTCCCTCGGGCGCCAGCATGTTGACGGTGGGGCTGGCATCGAGCAGCGCGTCAAACAGCTGCATGCGGCCGCCCTTGGTGGCCACGGCCGCCAGCTCCGAGGCGAGGTTGGCCCGGTACTGGGGCTCCAGGAAGCTGCGGGGCGGGAGCGAGGGCATGGAACGACAGGCGGGGCGGGGTCGACAGGGTAGGGCTGCAGCCGCAAGCCCAAGCCGAGGATGCGGCCGCATGAGCAGACCCAGCGCGCCGACAGCAGCGCCAGGGTGCTACGGTGGCGCGGTGAGGTGAGGTGAAAGGCTGGGCCGCCAAGCCACAGGTGCGATGAGTGAGGTGCCATGGAACGAACGAACAACACGCAAGCACAGGCGTCGGGCATTTGTACGGCCCTCGCTCATGCAGCTGATGACACGCAGCGTCGCCAGGGGGACAACTCCAGTCCAAACCCAAAACTTTAAACCAGGCCGCAGGTCTGTGCACCCGGGCACGGCTCAGCGATCGAGCGCGCGACCTACTGGGTGAGCGCGTGCCGCATCCGACCCGCGATGCACCCCAGGCTCTGGCGGCTGGGCTCAAGCCCGTCCAGCCGCATTGGGTAGACGGCATTGCCGAGCAGCGACGTTGGCAGGGCCGGTGACACGCGGTGGCGCATGTTCGCAAAATGAAAGAGTGTGAGCGGGTGCGGTGAGCGCAGCGGCAGCGAGTGCAGGGCCTGTGGGCGACAGGGCAGCGGGTCTCAGTGTATGCGGGCAGAGGAGAGCTCGGGCCGAAAGACGGTAGCGTCAACCCAGCCAGGACTCCTAACCTGCAGGAGGCGAGCGGTGAGGGAATCCAGGGTAGACACGTACGTCACGCCCGTCAGTTCTCCGACCGTGCCCTCGCCGGCCGCCGCGGCGCGCTGCTCCTTCGCAGTAGCCGCATTCTCCCCCGCCAGCTCCTGCATGGCCTGCTGCTTGAGCGCCACCAGCCGCTCCACTGGCACGTGGAGCGTCCGCGTCTACAAAAAGGACCATCATGCTCCTGGGTGCTCATCTCAAGGGCCGCCCGTACATGACCCGCCCCCTCGCCTTGCACCCACCTGAAAGCCCCGTCCACGGAGGAACAGAAAGTAGAGCGCGCGCCAGAGCAGCAGCACCGCCCGCCATGCCGTCATGGGCAGGCTTCCTTCGCGCGGCGGCACCCCTGGCGGCAGGCTGACACACGCCAGCGAGTGCACTGCGGCGGGATCATGGTACGGATTGGCGCGATCCGGCGGTGGAGCCGTGCGCAGCACCACGTGGTCTGCGGCGGTGGCGGCACCTGTGCGGGGGATGTCGAATTCATTCGTGGGCATCGTGGGGGCACCTCCGGATGTGTGCGCCATGCCGCAACCCGTGTCCCTTGAACCGCTACTACTCGGGGACATGTCCTCGAATCCGTTACTAGTCGCTAGCGCACCCTTGGTGACGGCGGCCTCAATGCTCTGCTGCATCAGTCCAACCAACTGCGGTGGCCCGGTGGCCAGCAGGCGGCTGTTGAAGGCGGCGCTGAGATGTGCTGCAAAGGTCTGCAGCGCCTCGAAGTCGGCGACCGCGTGGTAGGCCGTGACCGTAAGCAGGCTGCCGCCGCCAGCGAGGTGGAGCAGGAAAACAGACGTGAGGGGGCACTGCGGCCGGGGTTGGGGTCAGGCGCCAGTTGAGGGGAGAACTTGCGGAAGCACAAGCTTCTAGTAAAGGTGCACTGTGTACCTGTGCAGGGGTATCGAAGAATCGAACTCGCTCGGTTCGCAAGGGCTGCACGAACGAGCAAGCACCCAGCCCAGCCATGCATGCGAGCCCTGCCTGCCCGCCCCTTGCACATGCATGCTCTGCTGCTCCTCTGGACGCCTGTGGCGCGCGTGCCCATGTCATCCGTATTGGTTCCCCCCCACCTGTTTCCGTACTATGGCGTCGGCGTTCTTGGGCAGCGCGTAGCTGGCCCAGGGGTTGGCAAACCCGCGGGTGTCCGCCAGCAGCTGCTTCGCCTCGCCCAGGCTCGTAGGGCTGCTGGCAATCACCAGCCGGGCGCCGACACAGCCCGACTGGATGTCGTACGCTAGGCCATCCTGAGGCAAGAATGGTGTGGGGCGTCTTAAGAGGTTGGGGCAACGTCAAGGTGCAGGGGGTGTTTCAGGAGCTCGGTGGGGGAAAGGGTGCGAAGGTGGCTCCGCACCACCAGTCGCCCTAAATCCTTCAATCATGGCGGGTCAAGCCCGCTGTATTTTTATTCCTATTAATAATCCCATCAAGGAGCGCACCCGCTCCAGCTCACCGGCCGCTTGACCAGCCTGCCCACGAATGATGGCAGCGCTGTGACGGCCGTCATCAGCGCGTCATGCAAAAATGTATCCAGCAACGATTGCTCCAAGAGCACATGAACGCCGAAGCTAGACATCATGAGAGCGCCTTGGTCATTGACCGACAGCAAGGGCCCAACCGCGGCATCGCGAGGCTCTGAAGCTGTCACGATCACCTCTGACAATACATGTGTGCGTATGGAGCTGGCCATGCTGCGTTCACGCTTTCTCACGCGGTCAATACCGAATGTGAAGCCGTCGTCTCAATTTATATATGTATTGCAAGGCCTCACGAGTGCTGATGGAGTAGGCAGGGGAGCAAAAACACATGGTGCGCACATGTCGAAGGCGAAAACTTCTTGGCGAACCCCCATTTTTGGTGCATTGTACATCACGAAGTTTTGCGGCACGAAGTTTTGCGGCTCTGACCGCTGACACGAACCCATTCCCAGTTTAGCCCTTTGTACGCGTTCTTTTGCCCACCTTTCCGTATCCGCGCCTATAAATGCACCACCTCGGCAGCAGCTGTCCCGGGTAATTCGTGACACTCGCCGGTGCGCATGCCCTATGACAGCGCAGTCGGGGTTACTCCTCCGGTTTCGCCAACCAGCCTGGTTTCCCATTACCCAGGGTCGAGCAAAACCAGCAACCGGCAGGGGTCGTATCTTACTTTGGGGGGTACCG
>BDDC01000806.1:0-41948 GCA_001662425.1 Chlamydomonas sphaeroides | reverse complement strand
TGTGTGTGTGTGTGTGTGTGTGTGTGTGTGTGTGTGTGTACCATATATGTTACACTCCAGCGGTGCCTGTGTGTGTGTGTGTGTGCAGCAGGCGCGGCACATACGGTGTAACTGTTACTGTTACTGTTACACCGCAAAGCGGAGGTCGCCGTTTCACAGCCAGGGGGGCCATCGGCAGATCAGGTCATCTCAGTGCACTAGGGCCCTCGGCTCCTCAGCTCTACGGTCCGCCTATTCCACACATCCCTCAGATACCGGGCCACATGACTCGGATCAGCCTCTAGCATCGCGCGGCGCATGCCACGCCGTGCAAGTTGGAGAGTAGGCTCGTGCTCAGCCCGCAGCTGGCTACATGCGGGGCACTCGCCGAACACATGTAACTTTTCTTCAACGCTGTTGGCACACAAACCGCAAAGGCGTGCCTCCCGCGTTCTGCCACGGGGGCGGTTGGCCTCAAGGTCCCAGCACCCCAGCCTAAATCGCATGAGCACCTGGTGCAAGGCCAGGGTAACGCCTTGTGCACGGACGGCGTGTGTCTGGTTTGCAAGGCCGGCTGGCCGGCTGGCTGGCTGCGCCGGGGCTGCGCGTTAGCACGCCTGCCCTGTAAATGTTCTGTGCGGCAGGCTTGCTTGTGTCACAGTGCGTCGTGATGAGAGCTCCGGAGCCATCGCACGCGTCCAGGCAGCGTAGTGACAGCTCCTGCCTGCTCTAGGTTACCGGTAGCATGAGTGTGTTCGTACTTGAAGGCAAAAGAGTAAGACGCGACATTATTCGGGTGGTGGTGGTGGTGCGCGACGCGTCGGTCGTGCGTAGCAGGCAGGCAGGGACGCGTTAAGTTGGGTGCACCAGTGCGGGGGGCGAAGCCCAGGGCTTTCCAGGGGGAGTCCGATGCGCCCTGCCAGGGGGGCCGCCCTGCCCCCAGCCCGCGTACCGATATGAAGGGTACATACCTGGCGTTGGTAGAAGGCGTCGTGGGACGGCAGCCCGCCGCCGCCGCCGCCGCCATGCGCGCTCGTGAACGAAAGCATGCTAGCAACACATCCCGGCCCCGTGTGGGTGCGAGCGAGGCCCCAAGCATAAGCCACCTCCTGCTTGTGCCTTTGTCGACTGACGCCCGCCCTCGGAGGCTCTTGTTCGGAGGCTATGCGTGCAACCTATGCCTCCATCCTTGGAGCTAGCCCGGACCCGGAAGCGTCTGGTGCACCTCTGATCTGGCGACCCGCATCGCACTATCGCACGCACTACTTGCGTCATGTGCATGCCACCACAGGCTCGTCGTTCTGGGCCTTCGCTTGAGGGAGCTGCCGCCGACACTGTTCATTTGCCGCGACAGCCCCACGCCCAATTCCCTCCGACTTGGATCAGTGGCACAGAGGCGCTTCGTTCACCGAAAGTTACCTGCGCTACCTGCGCAACGGAGCAGGTGCACGTACCACGGGCTGTCTGGTGAGGAAGGCAGGACGCAGGATGCGGGCCTGCTGCAGGTAAGCTGTGTAGCTGTTTCTGCCACACCGTGTAGCTAGCGGAGGTCGATCACCGTTTCACAGCCAGCGGGGGACATGCGGCGGGTGCGCTGGGGCTCTCGGCTGCTCAGTGCTTGAGTCCGCCTATCCGACACATCCCTCAGATACGGGGCGGGCCACGCGTGTGGCTTGGGTCAGCTTCTAGCGTGCCGCGGCGCATGCTGCGACGTGCTTAGCCGGCAGCTCGTCATTGTACGCGGGGTATTCGCAAAACACATGAGCTGCAGACGCCGGAGCACGCGCACGCAATCACATGAGTGTTTCTGGGCGGGTTTGCACACGCACAGCGGCTGTCATCCATGTGGAGCATCCGTAGCCCCACACCACGTGATGATACAGATGATATGGGTGTGTGTGGTATGCTTGCTACAATTACTTCAAGTCGGACGAGCTGATGTGCATCGTAGTTAGTTGCGTCTTCATCAGACTCTGGGACAGATTGGAATCGGCCGTTACAGCAGACACAAGCAGCGCCCTGCTGACGATCATCACTCGTGGCAATGGGCGCACACAAGAAGAGCACATACCTGCACATACCACGCTACGTACGGAGACAGCTAGCTCGCAGGACACGCAGCAACTATCCATATGAAGCGCCACCCAGCGGAGGGACAGGCGTCGACAGTGTAGCGACGCAGCAATTTGCGCAAAGATAGACTTCAGACAATAAATGTATGGGCACCAGAGCGTGAAGTCGGGCCCTTTTAAACAGATGCAGTACGTCACGCACGACAGCGAGGTTTCTGCAGAGATCCACACGCAAGCAAACGGATGCATGAACACCATACATGCTCACGCAGCGAGCAGGGCAGTGTAGGGCTGTTGACGCGTCTACATAGTTGCGGTGAAGCTAAGGAAAAACAGCAGCCTTACGTAGGCTGAAGAAACGCATACACATAACCCAAGCAACCATACGTGGCAAGCATCTAGTAAGGCACAATGAACGTAGACGGGCCTAGACGGGCTAGGAGGTACACACTTGCCCCACATGTATGCGCGCACCTACGCAAGTGCAAGAAACCCCTGCGCCCAATGCACTAATCGGTGTAAGCTGCCCGCCTGGAGGGCTGGCCTTCAGGTACACCTGGAAGGCACACTGCCTGAGCGCCTCTTGCGGACGAGCCACATCGCCAGCACGACTCCAACCACCAGCCCATTCAGCAACGACACAACGGCAACAATTGCCATTACGCTGCTGTAGCTGCTGCTGCCACGGCTCCGAGGCGGCTCCTCAGTCAGGATGCTGGGCTGCTCTTTACCAGCGTCACGGGATCCAGTTAGACTAGACGCCAGACCCTGGACGACATCAACCATGTCGCGGCTGATGAGCTCCCCGTCAAAGCCGTTGGGCCCAGTAGGCGGGAGCACTGCAGCAGCCAGCTTGCGGGCCGAGGTGCGAGCGTCAGCCAGCTCCTCATTGCTGAGTTGCAGGTTGAGCTGAGTCTCAAAAGGGACCATGCCGTCCACGACCCGCACGGGGGCGAGGCTCTCAGCCTGTGGATGGCCAGCAGCACAGAGTATATATACGAGCTCATCAAGGGATGTGGCAGTGAATGCGCAGGCGCACGATTTTCTGCCCAGCCAGCAGCAAAGTATGTAGTAAGTTGCCTAGGTACATACGGGAGCGGGTAGTGCACACGCAGCTACCTACCAGAGCGCGTGCAACAGGGGACTTCCTGTCTCGCAGCTGTGTCACCAAGCTGCTCGCCACGTCGGCGGCTGAGAGTGATCCTGACTCGTCGCCACAGGCCGACACGAGCACATCCTGTGTGGCCGGTGATAGGGTCAGGTGAATGCAGCATATGGGCCACATCCTCCCTCGCAACTGTGCATGCATTTGCCATGGCCTCACCAGGACCTGTCGCCGTGGGTCGTAGCTCAGCTCCTCAGCCCGTAGGACCCCATCCGACAGCCCCATCTGCTTCGCCGCCTCCTGCAGCAGGCTGTCGAGTGGCTCCCCCAGCACCTCGGCCACGTCCATGGAGTCGCCCTCGAGCACCAGCGAGTCGCCCAGCAGGTGGCGGCCGGCGGTGGCGGTGGACATGGCCACGGGCGCCAGGCTCATGGCGAGGACCACCTCGGACTGCGAGCGAGGAGGGATGGGGTGTGGAACATGGGCCGCTTGTGGGCAGAGCAGGTCGGCAGCACATGCGTGTCAGTGGCGGCGTCATCGCCACACCTTCGGAACCGGGGTGACGGTACCCATGAAGAATGTCATTGACACAGTGGTCGCCACATTGCCCACCGCGTCTGTAGGGTGCAAAGAATAATAAAAATGGGGGGCGACATGTCAGCAGTAGTAACATCGATCTCTCTGTTGGGGCAGCCTTGTCTGACCGTCCTCCCTTTTCACCTCTGACCCCTGACACGTTGACGCTAACGGTGCGGTTGGCCAGGAAGGCGGCGAAGGGGAAGTTGAGTGGGTTCCACGTCAGCATCACGGCGCGGCCCTCACAGCCGACGAGGAGATAGTCTGGTGAAGTGAGGTCACACATGGGGTGTCAGTACCTGATGCGTGTGGACTCATCTCTCACAATCCTCCATATTTGTTGCGTGTCACACACATACCGCCATGCATCCATCCTCACCGCTCGGCAGGGCGACGGTCCTGTTGCGGCCGTTGGTAAAGTTCGTGACGACATAAGATGCTCCGACGCCGATGGAGGGGGCATGGGCGCAGTCCAGTGCCTTGGTGTACTCCACGAAGATGCCGTCGCCTGGTGGGTGATGGAAAGGGAAGGCGTATGAAGAGGGCGACATTCGAACACAGGGCCAATGGCATGCCAGCACGCCTGCAATGCCGCCCACCTGGGAGGTAGACGCGGTCGGGCCAAAGACTGTTCCGCACGGGCACAGGAGCCGTCCGGTCCACCAGCAACCGCACGGGGTCGCCCACAACACGGGCGTCGTTGCCGTCTGCACAACATTTTAGGCAATGCACCGAGCGGCATGTGTGCATCGTGCATTTGGGCCCCATGTGCCTGTATGTTACAACCGCAGCATGCGTGCTCACTCGCAGTGTCGAGGTCGCAAGCAACCACCCATCGCAGCTGGTAGTCCCCGTCAGCCAGCTGGATGGTCCATGCCGTCCAGTCAAAAGAGGCCAGGCCAAAACTGTGTGCGGCAACAGCACCAGTGCACACTCAGACGCATGCTAGGTATGCTACTAGGTAGCACAGACGCAGTAGCACAGAGGCACGTGCAAACCACACGTCGTAGCTCAGCTGGTGTGGTGTCCCCGGCTGGTACTACCTTTCGTCCTCCAGCAGAGCGAAGTTGACCACAGTCTGAGGGGTGGGAAGTGCGTTGCGTTTGCAGAAGCACAAACGCACATACCACTTGTGTCTCCAGCTATTCCCCAGCTATGGCAACCTCAGAGACCCCACGGCTATGCATACGTACGCTGCTGGCTCACCAGGTTGCTGAAGCGCACGGGCTGCCACACGCCACCGTCACGGCCGGGGCTTGTGAACTCGACAGTGATTGCCGTGTTGCTGCCGTTGAGGCGCACATGGCTCTTGAGTGTTTGCGTAGCGTAGGCCGGGTTGAAGAGGGTGAGCGCCAGGGCCTGCAACGCAGAAGGAGACGGAGAATTGTGATTGTATGGTTGCCCCAGGACAGCATCAATGGAAATGTATGACACCTAGTGGCAATCATGCATGCATGGATAGTCAGTCCGCTACACCCACTAGCACCTAACAACTTACCTTGCCAGCAGATGCGTCAGCCGCATTCAGCAGCAGCGGCTGGGTCTCCGGCCAGCCCTGCTTCCACTGGACCTGGGGGCACTTGCGGTAGCAGTTGACAGTGAGGCGCTGTCGGCCCACGGTGCCTGGAGTTACGGACCACATCAGAAACAGGGCAGCATATACAGTTAGCGGCGCAACGTGATTGTAGTGCGCCCACCGACAAGCCGCATGCGCGGCAATTGGGTTATTAGGATCGCACACATCTACGTGATAGCATTTGCAAGACGCACCGCCATCGCACGAGTACTTGGCTACAATGTCGACGCTCGTATCTGTGGAGCGGCTGCTGGGGCTGCACCTTGCACTGACGAGTGCTCGCGTGGAGTTGCCTGCAGTGTGCACAGAGCGGTTCGATAGACTGTGAATGCTGAAGATCGACGCTGGTGGCTACATGGCTGCGTGACATGAAAAGCACGTTCTGGCATGCGTGGTGGTGAGCGGGTGTTGGATGCAAGCACGCACCACGTGGGGCCGCAAGACTATACGACACGGTGTCCACCCAGGGTGAACCAAGCAGCTGCAGATAGAGACCCTTCTGGTTACTCCACCTGTCGTAGAGGGGAGGAGTGTTGTGTCGGGGCACTCGTGAGTGCATAAGCAAGCAGACACGGGTGAGCGCGTGACGCGGATCACGCAGCATGGTGATACTTCATGCAGCCACCCGAGTACTTACAGGTCAGGGCCCAGGGTGATGCCCACCTGTTACATTGCAACATATTTGCGTGGAGCGCGGCATAGCGTCAAGTTAGTGTGGTAAGTGTGTATGTCGGACCATGATGCTATCTTAATAAAGCAGCATTTGGATCATCCCAGATGGCTTGCCGAATCATTGGTCGAGCTCTGGTTCTCCAGGATTAGCTCAAAGAAGGCCTCGTCGCCTTGCTTGATATTGTTCTGCAAGTCCAACCAGCAGCGATGTGATACGGTTGGCGCACACAAAGGGTGTGCAGATAACATGATATGTAACATTCCGTCCGTCGGGTCCGGGTTAGTACTAAAAGAGAAATGCATGAAAGCAGTGGACACAATGCGAGAGCATACCTTGGTTGCAGGAGGTGCCACTGAAAGCTTTGCACCGTTGCGCTGCAAGGTGTTAGGCTCGTACGGGCAGCTGTGTAGGGCGTGAGCAACCCACGAGCGGCACGTCAAGTTTTAGCCCGTGCGTGCAATGGAACCGAGCAATCCAAATCGTCCCTATGATGCGATTGTACGGCACGGCAAGCGAGGCTTACGATGAGCGGCCAGCCAAAGTCTCAAACACTGCGCACAGTAAAGGCACATATATGGGTTGGTGTGCGGATCAGATTTGCGCAATTTGGCAGCAGGACCATCGTGCCACTCATCAAACGTACCAGGCGTCCCAAAGGCCGGGTCAGGCTTGACCTGGAGTCGGTAGGGCCAAGTTGCACTTGAGCACATGAATATAACAGCAAAGAGTTCGTGCCGAACTCTGCCCCTGGCACATTAAATACCTTGACCAGGAATGCGTCACCAGGGTCATCATCCCCGACTGTCACAGTGACTGTGCGCTCCCGCAGTGTCTCCTGCAAGGATATGGGTGGGGTTTGGGCATGTTCACGAAGCTGGGCTTGCATGGACGAACGCGACGCACGCAGCTGCCAGCGTGCGGTTTGGAAGCTCATGCAGCCATGCAATCAATGCTGCCGTCTGGGTCATAGATAAACCCGACACCGACCTGTATCTGTGTGCTGACGAAATTCAGCTCCACAGTGTACATTCCCTCCTCCTCGTTGCCGACCCTAAAAGGGCCCACGGCTGTATCGGCCTGCAACGCATCCATGTGTCACAAGTGTGAACATACAGGGTGGCCTAGGTCGCATGCGTGTTTTGGGCTCAATGCGTGCATGCCCAGTGTGGACACCGACCAACGGTGATGCTTGCCTTGCCAAAGAATCCAAGCTGGTTCAGAAAACTAGCGTGATCAGGCGGATAGGGGCACGGGGTACACGTACGGAGGAACAAGTAGACGGGCGTGTATAAGAAGAGTGCTGAGCACAAGGTACGGGCACGCACGGAGATGCGGAGCACTTCATGCAAGGCACTACAGGTGCGCTATCTACAAGGTATCCTTACTTGACCGAAAACTTGATTGTGGTGCTTAGGGAGCTGAGCGCAGTCAACGTGTCTGCAAACACAATTTTGTCACTGACGCACACCAGCGGCATGCATTACTCACATGCGCACAGCGGTCGTTGGCTTACATGAGTAGGTGCCACCGCCGCCTGAGAAAGAAAAGAGTTGAAAGTCCCGGCCCTGTTCCTGCTGCAGTGCGTCTAGCTGCTTGGCTGCCAGGACGCCTCCCATGGCGTCTACAGCTGGCTTGATAACCAGGTTCCCCCGGTCTGCATCCCCGCCGGCCTCAAAGAGTTTCTGTTGTTGCACGAACACATGGCACACGTCCGCCAGGCCGGGTGTATGTGTGCCTTTCGTGTTAGAATTACAGGAGCTTGATTGATTGGACCCACCTGGGTGCGTAGCATCAGTTGCTGGGGGTGCATGCATGCGCACCACAAACATAGTGTAACAACATCGGGGCACACATCGATAGGTGGCGAGTCTGTGCGATTGCACATAGCGGTTGCGTACCTGCAGCTTATCCGGACCTTGCGTAAGTAAAGAAGTAGCAAGAAGAGCATAAATTAGTTTGGTTGTGGTTACACAATGCACCGTCCCTATGGGCCGCATCCCATGGAGCGCAATGAGCATGTTCATCCCCCCCACGCCTCACCCTCAAAGAAACCCTGCTTCCAGACCGGCTCCTGTGGGCGCAAACGGTGTCGGGGCGTGATAAGAGGTCACATCCAACTCTGCAATAATGACATGTATTCGTCCACATGCGCCAAGCCTGTTCGAACTCACGCTCTCCAGGCGTGAGGGGTCAACAGAGCGTCCGTCGTACATGTACTGCAGGGTTGCAATTGGAGAGCGGGGCAGTTGCTGGTATGCAAGTGCAGTGGCAGGGAGGCTGGCCGCCGCATACTCTCAGCACAGACACATTGTGGTCCTAGCTGACACCCGCTAGCTACATGTGTTCGGCTCGGATCAATACACGTCACAACTGGCCCTTCATACAGCACTCAGCACAGCTAGGATTCATAGACACTCGGGCTTCCTCCGCACCTTGTTCCTGTCGTCGTGGTACTCCATGCTGGTGTGCCAGCTACCCTCAACCTCGGGCTGCACCAGGCCGTTGCTGTCGGGGCTGTCGAACTGTGGAGGTGAGAGAGGTGCAGGGTGGTGGTTTGCATGCGCGCTGGTTTGCGTGATACAACGTGCATGAAATCACACACGCGTGCTTTGCTCACCGCGTAGCCCGGCAATCGGCGTGTGTCGGGATTCTCATCATCTAGGGCCATGCTGGTCAGGTTGCGGTGCACGTCCAGGATGCGGTTCCACCTGAAAGTTGCACGGGTGAGTTCATTCTAAGTACGTTTGTGATGTGCTGTATTGACCCCGTGATGAGGCCTTGCTTGCCCTCCATCTACTCCATCAATAACAACAACCCAGAAGTCTACTCCACAGATAGTCCTTGCCACTGTGCAGGACCTCGCCGTCAACAATTGTTCTACATGCGAGAGATTCATAGCAAGGCGGGCAAACCCCATAGCCATTTTCTAGGCACAGCCACCGGCGGGCTCCCTGCTGACCCGTTGATGCCGTTCTGAAGGCTGATGAGTACGGCCTGGTCAGCGGAGCTGCCCTTGGCCTCCTCGGCTTTGAGCTGGGCGGTGATGTCGGGTATCAGCACGCTCTTGATGTGATACACGCTGTGGAGCCGTAGGCGGGCTGGTATCAGTTGAGCAAACCAGCAGGGAGCCCTTGCACGGCGGCGCACCTGTGCCACGCTGTTGTGTCCATGTCCGGATCAATGTCCCAGGTCCTGTTATGAGACGCGCCGGTAAGCAGATCAGCCATGAGCGCACTTGCACGCCCACACTGCTGCAGGCTCTTGCTGGCTAAGCCGAGCTGGTTTTGGTCCCTCTGGGTATGCGGTATGCCTGTTGACGGAACCCGGTATGTAGCATTGCACACAACTCACGGGATGCCCATGGTGGCAACCGCAGCGCAGCTGGTGGTGTTCCAGGAGAGGCGGTCTGCACGTGTGAGCAAGGTGAGCATGCATGTAATGGAACCATAGTCCATGTTGGCGGCTACCGTCCTAAGGAATCCACCGGCACAAGACCCTAGCTTGCCCCGCCAAGACCATCATACCCATGAGCGTGAACATGATTGCAAACGTCGGGGCCTGGTCGATAGGCGTGAACGGGCAGGTCACATGAAACCATGCGCGGCACTGGCTACTTCTCTGGCACAAAGCACTGTTTTTCTCCTGAGGATTACGTACTTCAAAGCATACGTACCAAAATCATGTCTGAGTTGTTTCCGTTCATGTATATGTTGCTCGGGCCCGGTGTTGTGAAGCCCTACATGCAGGTACATGGCACATGCGTTGTCCCACGGCAGCTGTATCAACGTGCTTCGGGACTCTAAGGCAGCCGCTCCTACCTCAGCCTTTGTGATTGTAAGCTGGGCCATGAAGAATCGATTAGATTGTGGGTCATGAGCACAAGGAGGAGAGCTCAATGATAGGCCCGGATGCATCGGCATGCATACCATGGGCAGCTGGCGCACCTTATACGCATGGGTCTTGATTGCAAGACCAGGGCGCAGTGTATGAAAGTGATATGATGGATTAAGTGTGCCAGGGGGACCATCGAGCTTGCCAGAAATATACTTTTACTCACCTCCTCGCCTAGTAATGGGGTCACAGAAGGAAGAAATACAAAGCATTGAAATACACCGCGCGCACATACGAGGCATTGCAACAATGTCTTCAATAGCAAAACAACCGGGCACGATGCGCGCACCTTGGTTGAAGTAGCTGTGATCAAATAGCAGCAAATAGAGTCAGCATGTTAGCTGGTAGCTGCCAGCTGCAGTGTGGCCAGTATGCATATACTGATCATACCTCTTATCAGACGCGAAGCCAGCAACACCTGGAGGATTCCAGTTCAGCACGGTGACATAAGACCACCACTTATTGCGCATACTGGCAAGGCCCTTGATCTTACCAATATCCTCAAGCCAGTCAGTGCAGACAGCAGCCACGAAAGGGCCAGCGCATGAAGAGACCTGAAACACAGGAGCGGTCGAAACGGGGTACCAAACAATGAGAATACCGCACCAATGTTGGCAAACACACACGCTCAATCACTCGCCTTGGACTTGAACCCAACAGAAACCTTATTCTTGCCGCAGGTTGGAAACTGCAGCACAACGCTCCGGTAGGTTAAAGAACAGTACTTTGGACAGGCACTTTGCATCAGCATGCAGCGGGGAGCTGATGCAGCCCTGTGATGCATGTGCACTTACAAGCCCCTCGTCATTCTTGGAAAACTCGTTGAAGTTCCTGCCGTGCAATGCGAGAGGTCCCCGGCTTGCAACGACACGACCAGACATGAGCCAGCCGGGAAAAAGCGACGGGATGCACCCGCACCACCTGACCTGTACTCGGAAGGCACTGTGCTGCTCTTGTCACTGCGCAAGGCCGGTGAAGTAGAATAGATGGGTGGGATGATGGGGGGCGTGAACTCACGGTGTTTTACATGGCGAGGAGCAGGCTACATGCATCTTTCACCCTAGCTAACCACCCAGACCTGAGCACAATGTTCCCGCTGTTGATGCTGTACGGGTCCTGCAATGCACCAGGAACATGCATGGCATGCAGCATCGCATTTGTCGTGCATGGAGCAGCAGCATGCATGCGTGCATGCTCATTATCCACAGCACACCCCGGAGACGAACCTTTGCAAATGCCATTGTCAGCTCCTCTAGCTTGGCATTGTATGCTGGTCCATCTGAAAATTGGCTGTCCTTCTCAAAGGTCTCCAAGGCGCGGGCCAGGAACAGGTGCGTTCCCTTGCTGTCAGCATTCTTCTCCGCAAAGCTTGCTGCACATGAGAACACGAAAGGGGCAGGTAGCACTAGGGCAGTGCCGTGGGGCCCGTGTGGCGTGCACTCACCTGCCAATAGCTTATACGTGTCGGAACTTGTGTCAATGTCGCTTTCGGAGATGCCAGCCGCAATCAGAGCATCCTTGAGAACGTCGCTGTCTGAGTTTCTGTACTCCGCTGCGAACCCAACGCCACGCCCAACTGTCTCCACTTTTCCGCCTTTCCCAAATGCGTCATCACCCTCTGCCTCGTCACGGATGGGATTGGGGCTGCCACTGCCGCCGTAATCAGCCCGTTTCGATATATAGTCTGCAATATTCATGAGCAGCAGTCAGTAATGCATGCTGCCATCACATTGGTAAAGTCGGCATACCCAGGTTGCCCGTTACACTACCTGAATACCGCTGTATCATGGTCGTGTAGCGTTTATCCGATGAGCTGATGGGCAGAAGGTTCTTCAGCGCGGTCTTTGCATTTGCCTGGGCATCCGTGAGCGTCTGCACAACAGGTTACAAGCATGCCAGATGTCTTGATGGCACAGTAGGCAGAGACCCATGGTTGTTTTCTTGGCAACCTTACTGACCGTGGCATGGGAGCCTGCAGCCACGCAAGCAACATCACAATGGGCATGCATGGGCGCAGAAGGGGTGGCAGTATGCCGGGTATGACAGTTCCTGATGATTGCTGGCCTACTCACTGTATGTGCGTGGTGCGTCATCGGCAGCGGCATCTAAAGCAGCATTGGCGGTGCTGATTGACGTGATTTTATTTGTCAGTTCATCTGTCACGCATGACAGCAGCAGTGGCACGTGTGTCAGTTGCTGCTCGTTTCAGGTTCAGGACATGAGCCTTGCACAATCGCTGAGCTCATCACCTGGCAGCCATGGCGACGTTGTTGTGGACTTATCGCCGTTGTCGTAGTAGGTGCCGGTCCGGACTAGAGCTCGGACGGCCCGTACAAAAGGCCTAACTGAGCGGATAGCGGTGAACAACCTCATCAAATTTACAGCCTGAGATGTCCAAAATCACTTTGTAAGCACACTCATAGTCTGTGAATGCGTGTTTGCTTGCATACTGACCGATTTGGCGGCCTTTGTCGCCTGTGATACAGGGATATTGCACGCGTTGCATTGCAGGCAGGAGGTTGTGCACGAAGTCAGACGATTGTTTCGCACGTGCACCACGTGCCCACGCCAAAAACGAGCCAGTGAGGGCGAGCACCGCAGTGTTCAAGATTCAACTGCTGCCTTCAATTGCGCTACACCCACGCACCTTGACGACCTTTGCGGGCCCCTTGGCAAACTGCGCACAGGCAAGCCATGATGACGTTGGTGAGAGCTTAGTGTGACAGTGCGAGGCGCATGCATGTATGTGCAAATACAGACCGAGTAGAGTGGGAGGGCATTGAACAAAGACTGCGAAGAAAGAGGCACGCACGCATGCACAATTATAGGAATTGTAATTGAGCATACATGTGCCTATGTAATTGATGTTGCAGCTTGCGAGCAACCCCTGTTTGTTATTAGTATCGCACCCAGGCCGCTGTCTTGATCATTTCTGGCTCGGCGGGACTGCGACAGAGCACAGTCGTGCAGTGAGACCGTGTACTGGGCACCGGACGATGCATGCCGAAACCAATTCTAACCTCACCCGCCACATGTGGTCTTGTCGAATTGCTGCATTGACAAGCTGCGCAGGGCAATGAGCACAGCAAACAATGCAGAAGGCGGATCAGGGGCTGACCCACACGTGCTTTATACCTAGAGCCCTGGCTTATGGTGCAGACTTACGTCACGGCTGTGGTGATGGCGCTTCTAAGAGTCACGGAGCTAGTGTCTCCAGGCGGGTCGCGCAGGATGAGCAGCGGCACGGGGGTTGGCACCTCAATGTAGCCAGTGCCCGAGCGCACAACGTCGCCCCGGACAATGCCGTACAGATAGAAGCTGCGAGCCGCCCAGCCGTTGGTGTTCTCAACCTCGATGACCATAGACAGAGCGTTTGCAGTGACCGTTGCAAAGCTGGGGCTGCCCGGCGTCAAAGTGTACGTGGCTTCCGCAACTCCTGTGATGTCGGACGTCTCAACCTGCATACGTACACACACGGTATTGTCGACCGTGATGTGCTGCTGTGTTGCAAGTGAGCATGTGTTCGGTTTTCTCACCGCCAAGCTGACAGCTGAACCCGAGCCGCCTATGGCGTCCTGGATCAGAACACTGTTGGATAGCTTGCGACACGTCTGGCGCCCATATCTCTCAAGCAACCGTATGCGCACACTGCAACAGGCACCGACATGATGTGCCGTCAGCACATGCAGGCGAGGCAAGGATTGCCCCTCCACAACCCTTAACGTCGGGGGATAAGTTGCATCCCCATTCATTCTGATTCCACCAGCAGAAATTCAAGCAAGCTGTAGGCCCGGTGAGCTTCTTGCATGCACAAACCTGTAGCTGATGGCTGTCTTGAGAAGCACAGTGTCCTTTTGGACCAGGGAGGAGCTGGGTGGCTGCCAAGCCGTGTATACCTTGTTGTAAGCCTCTGCCGCCTGCACATGCAATGCGGATGGTGAGGTTAGATGAGGGCAACAATGGGTGCGATGTTGGGAGGGCAGCGCCAGCCCGCCAGCCCGCATCGTACCGCATCAGCGGAGCACTGCTCGCTCAGGCGGAATGCGCCACATGCTGTTGGGGTGACGGCCCCTGTGCTTGGTGGCCGGCATACATCGACCGTCATCTCGACGGGCGAGCGGTACTCGAAGGTTGTAGCCGAGGGTGCATCGGAGTCGTCTCGAGTCTCAGTTGTGAGGTTGACGAGGCGCGTTGCCTGCAAACATGAACACCTCAGGTTGCTGCCCCCACGATATGTGGTTGACGTAGCCACCGCCACGCACCTGGGACGTAAGGAGCATGTAGCTGTCCACCGCTACCGAGTTGAGGTCGGGGATGGGCTCCGACAACGTCACATAAGACACCACCCATGGGAGCGCAGCGAGGCTGCAAGCCAAAGCATAGCATAAGGCATCATATGAAATGAGTGTCAGATACCAGGTCGATTCTGCCAGAACACAGCAACAGTTGACGTGCACACCTGAACGTTGTGCTGGCGACTGCATTACCGTCGGCGTCTACACCAATCTCTATGCGGCGTGAGGCCTAAGGCAAGGGGGACCAACAAGGCACACGTGAGTGAACCAACTCCCATCAAAGCAGAGCCAACACGTTGGGTTACTAGCTATGGACTTGCCGCTGGCTGTGACATCTGCGCATTGCAGTCAGTTGCCGAGAACTGAAGAACCGCACGTCCAAGCGGTATGGTGCAGTCGTCGCCACCACCCGTAATGCTAAACACAGCTAGCCGTGTCGTGGTATCCCGGATGTCAACGTCGTACACTGGAGACGCGATTTCAAACGCGCCGTCCTCATCGACCTGGCAAGCAAGAGGTGCAATTGTGCCTCATGTATAGCTCACATAGCCGTATGCATGAAGGTGGCTGGCGCACCTCGGTCGACGATGAGTATTGGATCTCATACGTATGATCGCCATTCTCAGCCTGCAGCTTCATGTAGGTCCCAACACCAACTGCCACGGAGAAGGACCCGTCTGCATCTGTGTCAGCGCAGCTGACCGAGCTGTTGTCGTTGACATTAACAGCGCAGACTTTAATGTCTGCAATGGGACATCCCCTCGTCTGGTCAAAACCAGCGTTCGAGGAGCTGCCAGGCCACCTAATGAAGGTTCGACAGCCGGAGGCAACACATGGAGCGGGTCAGGATAAAGTAAGAGTGCCATGGGGAGTATGAGTACGCCAAATTCACAGCTAGCCACAATGCCCAGGCGGCCCTCATCAGGGCATGCAATTCAACGCACTTGACGTATCCTGACACCGGCATGCTGGTTTCGTCAATCATCTCGCTCATCTCAGTGGTGCCCGTGTGCTGTACCGCGACCACCTGCTTGGGGAGCACGCCAAGCAGCGAGGAGCGATGCATGCACGAAGCCGTTGAAATGTATAGCATAGTGGTCGGCAGCAACTCGACGTGTTATGATCAGACATAGTTGCCGCTGAGTTATCATGCTGCAAAGCAAAGCCGAAACCTGACCTGCGTGCTGATGTTGCGGTCGATGACACTGAAGACGTGGCGCACCACCGCACCATTGCGCAGCTTGGTTCGCTTGCTGGCGGCAAGCCTGTGGAAATGCCATGTGATATGAGAGAGGAGGCGTGTTTGGCATTTCAGGTGCCGTAATGTAAGTCCAAGTAATTATGTGACCATGTTCGTCGTACCCACCTGGCAAGCTGTGTGGTGCACTTCTCTGTGTGTGTTTGTCAGGTCAGAGCAGCAACGGAAATCGAGCGTCAAACGCTGCTGCTGGGGTAGAGCAAGCTGCGGCAGCCATCCTCTGCGTACCTGGCGCACCAACTGGATCGCACTCGGGTAGGTGGGACTGCAGTGTGAGGGAGTACTTGCCGCTGTCGTCCGTCTCAGTCGACACCACCGTCGAAGTGCCAATGACGCGTGCCGTCAGGCGGGCACCTGGTACCGGCGTGCCCATGCGCGTGCTGATGGCCCCAGAGATCTTGCCAGCCCACTGAATCTTGACATCCCGGCATTCAGGATCTGCAACGACCGTGCAACTGTGTGAGCAAGCCGCAATGCAGAATGTCAGCTTGATCCAGGCTTCTACTCACCGCTCACAAAGCGAGACAGAGTGAGAGGATCTGATGCGTCCAGGTAGTACAGATCCCCGCTGCTTGAGGCTACGGTAACGCAGTAGCGGTACGTGAGCCCAACCTGCAGGCACGAGCAATACACACGTGCAGCAGCTGAGACCACAGAGGAAGACAGGATCATGTCCAAGTTCATGGATATATTTATTCAAGATATGCATGCTAGCTGCGGTCGTTCGTGTTGACAGCTTCACCTGCAGATCGTCCCGCACGATGTCCTCATCAATTTCCGTAGCAGCCGGTCGGTACAGGGTTCCACATGCAAGACTGATGGACAGCTGCGCAGTCGTGACCGTGTTGGAGACTGACCCAGAGGTCGTGTCAACCAGGCTACGCGTGACGCTGATGCCAGATTCGCAGGCGCTGCCAATCACCCAGCTGTATTGTTGAGTTGGTTGTTAGGCAAGCAAGTCAGAGCACGTAACGTCATACACATGCAATTGCGATGGGAACAACAGCCATTTTATGAAATTAGCGGTTTAGAGAGCTTACCTGATGGAGATCTTTTCAAAGTCTTGGACCACGGTCAAAGCTACTGGCTTCCCGCCCGGGTTGGTAGTAGTACAGCCGCATGATGTTGTGCCTGCATTGAGGCGAGCGGTGATGTCAGAGCAACATACAGGCTAGGGTCAGTGGACGGACAGCAGCACGCAACTGCACATACACACCGTTTGTGAAGGATCCATCCGACTGCTGCAGCTCTTCAACATCCGACCAGTCTGGAGTTGAAACAACAGTGCGATCCGTCTTGAGATAGGACCTGCATGTGACGAGTGGTACCTCAAATATTCAAAAAATGCATGCGCTTATCGCCAAAAGTGTTAGCTTGCTTGCAAAACATTATAATGAAGCTCATCCAGAACATATGACGGCTCCCGCTGGCCCTACCTGTACTGGAACGGGGTGCCCGCGGTCAGGTGCTGCTCCTTGTGGATGGAGACGGGCGTGTTTGCATCAAAGCCTGCATGCATACATGAATGTTACGTGTTACAACGGTGCGGTGCCAACATCATTGGCATCCGTAGCTAGCACCTGATTCGCCGTTGACGTCATCACCAGTCGTATTGCACACGGCTATACATGCGCAGTAAGAACCTTACCCAGCGGGCTGCTGCTGAAGCCGTCAAACAAGAGGGCCTCGTCGTTGCTGGACTTCAAAGCACTGAAGCCCCGGACCTGGGCATAGATCTGCCAGTCTGCGCCGGTGTGCTCAAGTGTTTGGCTGCCGCTTCCCAACACGATGTAAGCTTCATTATATGAAGCCTTGATGCTGAAACTCGGTCGTATGGTGCAAGTACCAGAAGTGCACAGGCTGTTGGCATCATCGTTGTCTACACCCAGGTCACACTCCTCCTGCCGCCCAGCCAGCCAACAGCAACATGGTTGGAGATCGACGACCTTTCCAATGCAATGCCGCATACCGGCCTCTGCAACCCACCGCGTCACGTATGGGGATGCCATCGCCGCAGGTGCGACGCCACAGGGCGGGGCTGGTGCTCGACTGTGCAGCCTCAGACGGCGCTCGTGCTTGCTGCAGCCCAATCAGCGACATGCCCAGGTCCGGGCAGCTGGCTGCAACAACCACATCAGGCAGCCTGCCAACCAGAGTAAAATTCGTATGGGGGAATCCGAATATGCACGTTGCGTGTTAGCCAGGTGCGCCTTACCCGTCCCCAGTGACCTCAGTGACAGCAACATGTGACTCCTCCAGCCATAGCGACATGCACACAAAGCCATACGCCTGCTGGCTGCATGTCGCCGACCCGATGCTGCCGCTTATCGGGTCTAGGTAGCCACACACGCTCTCGCTGGTCGTGCTGCTATCGGTCCAGGCGTAGCTCAGCTTCGTCACTGACGCTAGACCATCGGCTGCCCAGTACGGTGAGCCAGGCGACAGCACATCCGTAACACCAAGCCACAGGCGCGGCGGGCTGCTTGTTGCGCTGAGGGCCAAGTCAGCGAGGGCCTCCAGGTCCTGTGGGTCATGGAATATGCAACACATACGTACTGCTTAGCCATGTCTGCACTGATGGTAGGATACACCGCTTGATGGCGCCAGCAATGTCGACATGATCCCGTAGACCAGCCGCACCTCGGCCGATTCCAACCTCGCCAGCTCCCCGGGGTTTAACGAGTTGCGGCACATGAGCGCGGCCTGCACGCAGACACCACACGATCGATATGCATCATGCTGACCGCATTGTCACGTGAAGTACCTGGCGCAGGGTCACGCACGAGTCCCACGGCTCTCCTCACCTGGCGCCAGCTGCCCTGCAGCTGCGAGTGCGTGAAGACCGTGTACAGGTAGCCGTGGCGCACAGTGCGGGCAGCCACGCGGAACTCCAGGTCGAGCTGGCTGGCGGCAGGAACAGGCCAGGATGCTGGTCGGCTACTCATTGCGGTCGACAGGGGCGCTCCTGCAGGCCATGGAGCAGCGAGGTAGGCCGCAGAACACCTTTCAGCCATGCCAGCAACGGATACTGCACAATATGTGGGCGCCAGCAGCCATGCCAGCAGCCAGTGGCAGGCTGTGCACAATTACGTTATGCATACACGTTGCAACAGCCACAAAATCATAAACGGACCTTTACAAATAGGTGGCAGCAGTGTTGCGCATGGCTCGTCTGACATGCTTGGCGTGAGCTGCAAGACACCCACGCACAGGGCAGGGTAGATGCGGTCATGGTCGCTGCAGTGCCTTAATCAGTACGCCGTGCAGCTTGCACGACAGCCGGTGTGGACCTACCGCTAGCGATGGCCTGATGGTCCAGGCAACGCAGGAGCTGAGGGCCTTCGCGCCGGTGGAGCTGGGCTCAAGGGTGGCGAAAGTTGTGTAATAAGATGCCGCTGACGTGCCTGCATGCATGCACACCCGGCACGGCTCTGGTCGAGATAGCAGAAACACCATCACAGATCTCACGTCAAGCAAGGTGGCGCAATGGCCAGCAGTTGACGGCCCAGCTGCAGTTTACTGGCTTACCATTCTCTAACATGTAGCTTCCACTGGTGCCCGCCCGATACCCAACCCAGATCTGACGAAGCGTGTAGCCATCTTGAGTACTGGCGTATGGTGCCGGCAGCACGAGATGGGAGTACACCTGCGATGTGCGGCGTGCGGTGGCAACGCCCCATGCATATGCTCGCTAGCTTCTCCGGCTTGAGCTGCCAGTCAACATTCGCAGGAGTGTGCGTATGCGGACGGCTTGCCGGCACATCATGCACGCACGCACCGCTTGGTACTCGGTGAATGACGAGAAGCTCGCAAGGGCGAGGCCTTGCGCCTGGCACCACACACGAGCCCCCTCCCAGGTGAGAGCCGTGTTGTACAGTGTGAAGCGCATACCATTGACCGTGGCTGTCATTGGGGCCTCCTGCCGTAGGAACGGTTTGGGACGGATGCATGAATGCCTTCACAGCACTGGTCAGCAAGGGTTACTTGCATGTGCTGATGCTCAATGGGCACCAGTGTGCCCAGCCGCTCACCGAGCCTGTGCTGCTGCCCTGAAGCGAAGGCCATGTAGCCGACGCACTCTTGCACAGGTAGCTCCTTGTTGCGGAGCAGGAGACGTCCTGCAAGAAGCAGCAATGCGTCAAGCATGGGCCGATCGATGCAGGCTACCCGTCAAGACAAGACAGGGTATGGCAGGCGGTCACGGCAGGCGTGCATGCATGCAAGTTGCAACAGCAACATCAAACAGATGCCGTGCGTGCCAGTCCTGACGCGCTGCTGTGACAGCGGCGTGGCCATAACTCGGCGGTACTCGGTGGCTATGTGTGCCCTTGCATGCACGCACGGGGCAATCAGCAGGCAACCACCCTTCCTTGCTCACATTCCAGATGCTGGCGCCCGAGCTTTTATAAATGATTTGCTCGAGGCAGGCCTCTCCGCTGCCGCTGTTGTTTGGCTCATCTAGGCGGGACACACGCGCAAGATGGCGAGTTTGTTGCAGGGTTGCGGGCGGCATGCTTGCAATTGAAGCCGCACCTTTGCCCCAGCCAGAGTCGCTGCCCGTGGTTGGCAGTGGAGAACCATTGCTCCATTTCTGTCGCATGAGCACAAGCGACCAGCAGTCAGAAGACTCGTGGTCAGCGTCACTGCGGCGGTCACGTCCACCACCCCAGGGCCCGCTGGATTTTCTTCGTACCCAGGTGGTGCTACTGGTTGTGGGTGTTCGCTCGCCGCCAAGCCATAATTTCATGTCCGACGTTGTCAGGTCTTTGCGGTATGTACTGCAGCAACGAAACGACATCATATAATTATTATCTGCAGTACATGAGTTGCCATCTGCGTGCCCAAAGCAGACATAAATGCATGCCTCGACGCACTAGATGTGGCTGGCGGCAATCAACGACTCCGCTCTGGAAGCAAACCAAGCGAGGACCGTTCCCTTGCCGGCGCAAGCCTGGGCTGCTATGGTGCTTGTGACTTCCTCTTGGTCGTAGAACGTGTAGTCATAGCCTGAAACGCGGAGGTGGCAGTGGCAAATCCTTGTCCATGGACGCACGACCTCCCTGACTTATTGGCCCGGGTACATAACACATGGCAATGCCTGTTGACCGGGCTTCTGAGCTAGGCAGCGTGTTTGCACGAATTGTGGGTCGCCAACCTGAGAATGTGAATGAAAGCGCCGGTGGTGTAGGAGCGCGGCACAGATATGCGTACGCCGAGTTGCACGTGATGTCCTTTGAGCAGAGGGTGTATGGCGCGGGGCACATTGTCAGGCCGCCCAGCTAACCCAGAGCGATGGCACATGCGCAGGGTCACACAGCCGCTGCTTGCTTCGCTTTATCAAACCCACATTCCACAGGTTCCGTCCATCCGTAGTGGCTGTGATGTAGACCTGAAGCATAGCCAGCAAGACACCGCACGTATCAGCTGCATGCTGTGAGAACAAATGCGCGCCTGCAGAGCTTGCAGATATCCTGAATGAACAACACACCTGACCACATGTCTCGGTAGTGCTGATGCCATGATTGGGCGCAGGATGCGGCAGGAGAAGGACAACGTCATAAGGTGCGGGAGTAGATGCGCACCCCTCCTCCAGGGCAGCTAGCACACCCCACCTCCGCCCACGCTGTCACTCACGGGTTGTTGGGCTCCCCTGGCGCCCAGGGCGCATCGCTTAGTGCCATGGCGGCACCCGTGGACCAGTACCAAACGAGGTTGCCGGCCCTAGATAGGTCATGGGCAAGGCGATCGGGGGCAGGCTTAGACGGCAACGTGCGGTTGTGACGACCTGCGCGTGCAGTAACGTCGTGTGACCCCCTGTGACCTGACCTGGTCAAGCCCATGTAGTAGTACGACGTGGAAGCCAGCTGTCCCAGCTTGCTCCTGCATAGGATGGTGTGTGACAGAATGGGGGCAAGGCCGCTTGCCAAGTGCTCTGATTCCCACATGCGGGAATGCAGGCAGCTATTAACCAGCTCTATGAAGCTGCAAAGCGTACACCAAATACCTGAGCGCATTGGCGACGGCATTGAACTCGGCGGTGCTTGCATGGTATGCAAGCAGCGCTTTGCTGTCGTGACATCGCTGAGCGGCAGTGCTGTACGACACGGCCTCGCTGTAGTAGTAGTACGTGTTTCCCCACACGGTGAAAGTGTGGGTCGGCGTCCGAGCATTGGTGAAGTATGGTGGAGGCGAGGGCGGCATTGGGGGTGGCGGCGGCGGTGAAGGCGTGCTGGCGTTGTAGGGAAGGCTCCAAGGGCTGGCAGTTGTGGCCGGGGCCTTGCAGACGAACGGAAAGTTGCTGGCCGCACAGGCCACCAGCGAAACATCAGAGCCGCTGGCGCTGGTCGTAAGTAGCCCGCAGCGTCCAGCGTTATCTTCTGTTGTCTCTATGTCTGGCAGGGCCCAGGTCGAGATGCGTGCAATGTACGAACCCTGGTGGCGCAAAATCAGATTGATGAGTCAGATCCTCTTCAGCAAGCACAGATTTGAGCAATGGCAGAGGTTCTGTCTCCATCCCAGAAGCATGTTCCATGGTCAACACCGGCACCTGGTATGTCCGCCATGCTGCCTTGTCGCTGGAGGCCTCCATTGTCAGAGCCTGGGGACGGGGGACGGATGCCAGCAAATGGGAACCGTGCAATATATAGTGGGGTAGCCGTGCGGGTCCCTGAAATAGGCAGCGAGGACATGGTTCCAAGCTCACCGTCCAGACAGAGCCTTGGAATCCCAGCCGCTGCAGCCAAGCAGCCACCTGGGTTTGTTCCGCCTGGTCCACGAACCAAAGCAGGTCGCTACCCTGCACATGCAATGCGTAAAGAGAGAGATAGATTACAAAAGGAAAAAGAAACCGAAACCGAGCAAGGCGTAAAGGCAAAAGCAGGCTACAGCTGATCGATCTAGCTCATCGTGGGACCTGGGGACAGGTCACGCATGTGCAACCGCGGCCGTGACGGCCCGTCGTTTTTTAAGTGCCTTGCGCCGTTCGGCACTTTGACTTGGTTCCTGCTTCCTGCTTTTCCGTTTTTCCTTGCTCGGTTTCGGTTTCTTTTTCCTTTTGTAATCTCTCTCTCTCCGTCCTGCAAGCCTCCAAGTGCTGCAAAAAAGCTCAGTATCTGTTCCGCACCTTGTCTTTGCACAGCTTGTGGGCCACGAACCACGTCACTGCGTGCGCTCGGTACACGGTTGCAGTCCAGGCGCCCAGGCCGGAGGCACCGTAGTCAAATGACGTCTGCTCGCCGGCAGTCAAATCTACAAGTGGAAGCGGTAGGACAGCACGTTCACAGCATGAATGATCATCGCTGTGCACGAAATGGTTACAAGGACCTTACCGGACAGGCTTGTGTCGACAGCCGCACCTGGAGCATAAGTTACGCAAGCAACACACATTTAGTCGGTTGGGGTGCTGCCGATAGGGCTTCCGTCAGCGTTGGTCTCATTGACACACACCCCTACTTGTTTCGCATGCGAATGCGGGTAGCTCGTTTTGGCAGCCGGTCGCCGATAAAGTGAGAGTGGTGCTGTTCGGCGGTGCCAGCAGCAGGCCGCAGTTTGGCGGCTCATACAGGTAGGATTCGACAATCCGGACTGGCGATGTGACGTTGGCACCATTGAGCCACCTGTACACGCCAGCCTGAGCGAGGTACATGCCCACCCACAGCCCCCGTTGCTGCAACAGCTGCAGCTCAGAGGATGCCTGGTTCATCTGAAGCAGAGCCAGCAACTCTTCAAGCGCATCCTCCGCATCCAGAGTCACCAGGTGGCCGCCTTGGACCTGGCATGTGCGCCGAGCCATCTCCCAAGTGGCAGACTGGAAGTACAGGCGGTACTTGACATCCCCGACCAGTGACACCAGCCGGGGTGTGCTCAGGCCTGCGTGCGTGGCAGATGTCTGCAGCGTTTGGCACTGTGTGCATACCAGGGTCTCCCCTGGTGCATACATGCATGCCGCAACCGAGTCACAACCAGGTTCCATGCAAGGCTGGCAGTGCGCACCGATTGTCAGTGTGGCTGCCTTAACAAAATTGGGCAGCAGGTGCTCCTCGCTGGCAGCGCACAGCTCGGCCTCGTCCGTGCCGTAATGAAGGGTGAAGCCAGCACGACCAGCGTTCGCTTGTGTGGCTGACCAGCCAAGCTGCCGGCCGTTTAGGGCCCGTGCGCAGCGGCAAGTCCCATTGGCGCTCAACACCTGGCAACACAGCAACCACGCACATGAATGTGATAATGGCATGCTACCCTCGGTCGATGCTGCCAAACTTGGGTTCCCGCGTGCCGCTCACTGCTAGCTGTGGAGCCGTGTAGGGGCCAGCAGGAACGGGGCGTAGGCATGCTCGCGCACACGCGTGCTTGTTCGATGCCACCCCAGCAGCTTCCGTGCTCTCCAGGCGTGGCACAGACCAGGATCGCCGACAAATTCCCGGAGTGGCATCAGTATCTGCAGGAGCGAACAATGGCAACATGTCTAGTTATGGACGGCCCTATTACGTATATCACCAGGGGAAACCCACCTGTTAGTGCCGCCAGTGCAGAGCTTGGGTTGCCGCAAATGGGTGCCCAAACCATTTTCTGCAGCTCATTGGAAGCTGGTGCCACGCCCGAGAGGCCTGCACACGCATTACAATGTTGTAGTACTGAAACACGGACGCCATTCGCAGCAACCCAAGCTGTGTCGGTTTTGCAATCACCTGTCAGAACAGTACCGGATGGACAGGTCGAGCTGGTGTCTGTCGACGTTGATGCTGATCCCCAGCACTGAGAGAAATGAAGGCCTGCACACGCGGTTGCGATGATACGGAAGTTGTGCATCCGATAGACGCTCGTTAAGCTCCAAACGTGACAGTCCCTACAGCTGCATTTGCCATACTTGAGCGGCAGAGGGGAAACGCCGTGACCGTGTCGTCGCAGAGCTCCGTGTGCCAGGCATCACTGCTGGACGTGACGTCCCACACCACGCAGCTTTTGCTGCCGGCCCGCGATGTGCCGCCAACCTTCCAACGGCCGTGCGTCAGGGAGCTGCCGTCCAGCCACTCCCACGACGACTCCGTGACCACGAGGCCGAGCCACACAGTCAGACTGCGCCCGCGGCGGGTCGTGGCCCACTGAGTCAGCATATCAGCGACCAAGCTGGCGTCAGCTGCTGTGCCAATTGAAGCGAGGTCCCCGTCCTGAGGGCCACAGGGCAGGGCATGCGTTGGGCACACACAGCGGCAATCCACGAATCACGTTGAAAAGCAAACCACTCACGCGCTGCTGGCAGAACGAGCGCGCCTCGTCCCATGTAAGAGATTCAGTATGCCCGGCGAAGACGTCATCCCGGATTGTCGTGGACGCGGCAGGCACCATTCCAGATGTAGGAGCCGGCGTGCGTGCTGTCTTGAGGCGCCGGCACAGGAAGCGGTGGGCTACCGAGCATGTGTCAGGCGTCCACAGCATTGATGTGCTTGAATCAGAGCTGCCCGGTGTCAAGGACAGGGCACCACATGAAGACGATATGGCCGAGCTGGTGGCTGCTGCCCAGGACGTGTAGGCGATCAAGGAGCCGCTGGGGTCCTCCCACTGCCCCGAGGAGAGACGCGCGCCAAACCACAGCTTCATTTCCCCCGACACGTAGCCGGCCGTGTACCAGCTCGTTAGCATCTGCCGCGCAGTTGCCACTTCGCCTGCTGTAGTTAGCTTGGCCAGCGCGCCGCCGTGAGCCTGTGCGACAACACACAGGGGTTATGCAAAGGCGCAACATTGATGGTAAAAGCCTTGCGGTAGCTGGCTAAACAGCCTGTCGTGCGATGCTGGTCCAGCAAAGCCAGCATTTACATACGAGGGCGACCCGTTCAAAGAACTGCACACTGCGCGGCGTACCGAGCAGAAGCTGTTAGCGGGGCCCCAGGGTGATGCGATGTCGAAGAGCAGCAATTCCTCCTCATCGTTGAGGATGGCCGTTGCGGCGGGCTTGGCGTTCCGAGCGACGCTTCCCTCCAGGGGATCGTCTGTAGACTGTTGTGACAGGCCCGCGGTGTACTGCCCGCCTGCCACCGCCGCACTACTTGATGACTGTACAGTTCGCTTGCACAGGGGACGAGCCACTGCGCTTGATGTGTCCGTGTTGGAGCACCGGTGTTGAGTCCAGAGAGGGTCTCTTGTTGGGCTGAGGAGCAGCTGCCCGCAATGTTCCTCAGGTCCTGCAGGTAGGTATGTGTGTTAAGCCACCAGGTAGGTAGGAGCGCACATGAATGCGGGATGAAACAAGTAAGCCGTGAAAGATACGTATTTTTAAGCAACCTGATGTGACTTGCCTGTTTCGATTATCCGATAATAGGCAACTGACTGCAATGTGTCAGAGGTCGGTTCGCTGCCGCCGCACGTTTGAGTTGGATCGCCTGATTGCGGAGGGCAAGGGGTTGATGTTGATGCACGAGTCCATCAGGGCAGCATGCGCGCGGGAGCAGCCAGCAGGGCGGAAGATGCACCACATTCACGACAGTCCAACGCACACCATCATGGCACGGGAGTTACCTGCACAGGGCCTGGTGCAGGAAGTTGACGTTGTTGAGGTTGTGATGAGCGCCTCCCTGCCAATGTCCTGAGTCATGATGCACTCGCTGTATGCCATACCGTACGACAACATGCCTACAGGCGGCAGCAAGCTGTTGCTGTTAAACCGCAAAGCAGGGGTCGCCGTCGCAAGCGCGCAACGAACTTGATGTGTTGCCCTTCCAACAACTTGCAAAGGCAGCACCGAACAAGCAGCCCTTGCGCATACCGCAGCACGTGGACTTGGCAGATGTGCCGCAGCTCTGAGGCGTCAGGTTAGGAAAGCCGCCGCTGGTGCTGCCAAAATAGTTGCCGACGGCCAGTTTATAGCAGCCCAGATAGCGGTCGTACACGCCACTTCCTGCAAGGCAAGTGCGCCACATGCCGATCTGACAAGCACGAACACAAACATGTATCCGGTACACGCATCAGGATCCCAACTGCTAAGGGCAGCCAAGGACTGTTAAGGGAGTCCCCGGCTGCCCCGGTCTTGCTGCTCTACTGGCACATGCTTGTGCCAGTAGAGCAAAAAGCTCTGTCCTTGAACAACGGTGGCGGGCGTGGGGACCCTGTCCCACACACGGGGCGGGCCCTGCACGTGTCGTAACCATTTCTATTTCCATTTCAATAAAGAGAGCCAAGAAAGGACGAAAGGTCACGCTCAGCTGCGTGCTTTCTGTGGAGCGCGCATACCTGCCGGAGTATCCTGGAAGGCGGTTGTGCCCGACAGATCGGGGCAGCACAGCATGGTGACCTGATTGACGCCAGTGTCCTGACAGCAAAGCAACATCAGACGCAAACAACATGGTTATCCATCCATGCAGGAGGCAGGCGATAGAGTGCAACATGCTGTGTGCTGCGGGCCGCCAATAAGGTTGCGTGTCACTGAAAGTGCTGCCATCCCCCACGTACATCTCCCAAGCCGCCCAGCTGATCTTGTGTCTTGACCGAAAATCCGCAAACTAGGAAGTCGTCCTGCGGGTGACACGCGCGTGGCAGCATATCGTTTCCGCACTGACAGGGTGACGGGGGGCATGCGAGCACTGTCAGTCGCGTACGGTGGGGGGATGTTGCGTACCGGGCAGTACACTTGACCAAGCATAGTGCCGCGCGGTGCAGGGTTGACGTTGGCGCTGCCACCCCACCTGCGCACGACCGTATCGTGGGTACCGTCAGTCAAGCCAGGTTCAAGTCAGCTGGTGTTACAGAAAGTGTCACGCGCGCAGCCCCAAACGAGATCTCCTTATACTCCTTACTTGCATAGCAGCGCGAGGTGTGTGATGGCCATCTCATCACTTGAACCACTGGGTTGGCCCCAGATCTGCGCGTCATCAGCAAGGGCGTCTATCGTGTGTGTGGTTGCCTTGGTGTACGGCTACATAGCTGTTGCCATTGCACCGAGCCACACTTGCCTCCATCCCAACAGCTTGGTTGTACCGCTGAGTTGCCGTTCCACAATACCTGGAATAGCAAGCCGCTTGTACTTGGACATGATGGCATAGAACCCCGTGGCGCAAGCTATGGCTTGGATGCAAGCGAAGACGTTTGGCCACGCAGCAGCAATGCCTGGTGCTGGCACCAAGCCCGACTCACGCGATGTTGGTGTCCTGCCCCGCGGCTGTGGCACGGGCTGGGCCCGAGGTAATCCATTCCGAGGCAGCGCCTGAGTCACACCACAACGACAGCGCACTGATCCCAAACATGTCGCGTTGGCCCGTGGTCTTGAGCGTGTCGCTGCTGCTGGCGCCGTCGGACCTCAGGATGATGCCGCGCACAAATTGGCCGCGCTTGCACAGTGCGTCACTGTACTGCGACCCGAACGTGGTAGTGTACGGCAGCCGGTGCCGCGATATCGTGTTGCTGCCGCGCGCTGAGGCTGCACTCCAGACGACTGAGGCTGAAACTGTGGTTGAGCCGTCCACGCTATACACCCACTGATTGGTCGTCGCCTGCCGTGTCGCACCAAACCAAGTTCGATACGAGGATGATGTGCGGCCGGTTCGGCTGTTGCGGTTGCTGTACCACTCAGCCACCATGTCGCGAACCTACAGAGCGGGCATGCATGGCAGCAATCGTTATCATAAACATGCGAGGTTTGAGCAACAAGCTAAACGAGCGGCAAGACCCACCGCGCCAGGTACACTGGCAGAGTCAAAGTATGCCAATGACGCTCCTCCCTGAGCTTGACAGAAGGAGTCCGCATTCTGCAAGGAACGAAAGTCAGCAGAAGGTGGGTAACTCGGTGCAAATCAGCTCACTATCATACATGGCCACTCACCTCGAAGTCCAGCAGCACGTCATAGAATGTGTAGTGGTCTGTGTTGCGTACAGTTTGTGCCACGGGCGCCACCCCGCCCGCGCCGCTCAGCCGGCTGCCAACCAGGGACCGGGAGCACATGATCCTGGCGTATGCTGCCGTACAAGGTGCGTCCCTGAGACCGGAGGTGCCATTCTTGCTCCGGCTGAGGACGGCGCAGTCCTCTTCAGTGCCTGGGAGGGCAGCAGTTGAATCGTCTTGATTGATACAAGAGAGGTCTCGCTTGAGGCAAACACAAGCCTGTGCCCCCTTGAGGGGGCAGATATAGCGTTGTGTGCGAGAGGCTGCATTTGACCGCACGGCCGCTGCTCACCTGCCACCCGGATTCCAAACACCGCAATCTCGCTCAGCTGGAGAGCTTGCGCGAGCGTGTTTCGCAGCACCAGCCAGCTGCGGGAGAGTGCACCCCAGCAGGTTGCACATGTCAGCACACGTAGATAAAGAGGCGCAGGACCTGCTTGCAATTCTACATGTGAGCTCCGGCCTCGTGCCTACTATGCCTACCGGCCTTCAACTGGCTCGGTGAGCGCTATCGTGACTGTTGATCCCGGGCCATAGCTGCTCGTCTGCACCCAGACAGGAGTGCTGGAGAGTGCCGCTACATCCGCCGCCAACATTGCTTGCTCGTTGCCTGCATTTGGAGCACCAGCACAACAACTAAAGCAAGGCTCCGATCGTGCAGGCTCTGGTGGCTGGCGGGGCGTGTGCGTGCATGTCAATGAGAGCCCAGACACTGACCAATGATGAGCTGCGCGCCAGCCGTGTTGCTCCAATCTGCTGTCGCCACCTCGCTTACATAAATGACAACCCTGCAACGGACATGAAGAGACGTCATGATGCTGATCGTGGTATTACATGCATACTGCAATCCCTATGCTTGAATGCTTACGTCAACACCCGAGATATGACACCGAGGTCGATGCTGATAAAAGGGCTGGCATCATTGGTAGTGCCGCAGGGGCAAGTGGCGGTCATGCTGCCTGCCGATACAACACCGTCCACCACAAACTGCGGGCCGTACGACTGGAGGCCGGCTGTCAGCGCCGATGATGCATAGGCACGTCTGCGTGTGGCGGGATAGATGTTCATGTGCGTGCGTTCCACGTGTTAGGCGTGTGCGCAGACTGTGTGTGTGGCTGGATGTGCGCCGCATGCCGCCGCCTCCTGGTGTGACTCACTTGCCCAAGGCAATGTTGGACACCCTGGCACGTGAGGTGAGTTCAGAGCTGGCGTCACCGTCACTGGGCTGTGAGTCCAGCCATGTTAATTCCTGCTGTGGGGCACCGTTGGTGGGCCAGCGCCAGGTGCCTTCACGCGCCGCATCGGTCAGCCCCAGCCACACTTCCACAGAGTCGCGGTTGATTAGCTTTGACGCTGCTGTGTCACGGACAATGTTGCTAAGCACTGTGCCAGCGCCAAGTTCCGCGAAGGAGGAAGCTGGCTCGGCCAGGGTCGCTCCAAAAAAGGCGCACACAGCATGGGCTGAAGCCCAGTCGGCGATGATGTCGTATGCTGTGAGCTCCATCTGACCGCTGTCCACGATGCGAGACCCCATCGGGTCCATTATCGTGAGCGCGTAGACTTCATCGTCAGACAGCGACTTGGCGTTGACAGGTGTCAAGCGACGGCACACTGGCCGGTACGTGTCCGAGCACTGCACATCGCGGAAACCGTGCGTTTTGGGCAGTGTGCCTGTTTCAAGCGACACTTTGAAGGCCGCGCAGTCGCTGGGCGTGCTCGATGCCAGCGGATTGTAGATGGCCGGGGCACCTGTTGTGGAGGTGGGTCGGCCGGACAGAGCATGGAGCAGGATACGTGACCAGCAGGGGCATGCAATGGGGGGCCAGCAGCGGCACCCACCTGGAGCCCAACGATAGTTGACTGGCACAGCGGCCCCTGGCAGCGCTGGGGTTGATGCGTTGCGCTGCTGCGTGTATTCTAGCACCTGGCCGTCCGTGTACCTGCAGCGACAGACATGCAAGGCACGGCAATGCAGCTATTCATGCATACATGCAACACTGGACCGTAAGCAAGCCCGAGGAAGAGCTGCCATGGCGCGGATGGGTATATCCACTGCAGACCGACCCAACGCCCGTGAAGTTAACCCACCCCCAGTTATCCGACAGCTCCATGACACACAGGTAGCTGGCCGCAAGCGTGCACGCCACATCCATGAAGCCGTGTGTGCAGCTGCGGAAATAATAAAGGCAGGAAAGGTTGAACCCGTTGCAGAAACAGCAGGAAGCTTCCTTACACGCATGTGCTGCTTGCTCAATTGCGCTCGCCCTCGCGTCTCGCTCTCACTTCGTGTAGCTGGTTCCGCTCAACGTGCAGTTAAGCTGAATGGCTGAGCAGTCATTGGCAACAAGCGGTGTGCGAAGCCACGCGGCCTAGACAAAGGGCTTGCCGTCTGCCCATGTCCATATCGATTCATCGACTGCGGGAATGACATTCAAGATCCGGTCATCACAATGCATGGCCGCAGCCCACAGCATGCATACTACTATATAGCCTTGTTAGACAACGCACCCTGGTCGCTCAGGCCAATGTGGATTTGGGTTGTCCATGTGCGATTGTTGCTGTCACGCGTCCAGCGCAGGGCGGCCAGTCCCGACTGCCTGGACAGGAGGTCGGCCATGGCCTGGCTGTACTGCTGGGCGCTGCCAAAGCTGGCGAGGTTGCGGCTGCCCAACTGCTCGCAGGCTGCCTGTGCGGCCGACCATGCCAGCCGTGTGGTCTGCAGTTCGTAGCGCCGCCCACTGGCCAGCATGTTCGCAGAGGCAGATGTGGCTGCAAGAACAAAGTTGTTTACGGGTAAGCCTTACAGTAAACGAAGTGACACTACACATAGACAACGTTAGCCATGCTAGTGATGTGATGTGATGACGGCGGCATGTATGACTCACTGCGAGCACAGATGGCGGCGAAATTTGATGTCGAGCACGGCAGGTTGTTCCATGTGTGGCTGCAGGTCTGTGCGGTGGCGTTGCAGGCACTCGAAACCACAGCCACGCACTGGCCTTGGTGCGCCACTGGTACCAGGCCACCCCATGAGGGAGGTGACAGGGTGCGGCCGTCTACCCATGCATAGGACGACACGTCAGCGGCGTACGGCACACCCCAGACCTGCGACCGCCCATGGGCATGAGGATACACACGCACACTCAATTTTAGCAGTGTTGCACGTTGTGCGGATATTGCACTGCCGATTATAAGAATGCGAAGAACACAGGCCCAGGCCCCCACGCATGTGTGCGCACCTCTATCTCAGCAACACCAATGGTGTTGTACTGCCCTGGCTTATCAAGCACAAACCATCTATACGTGGGCCCGGCATGTTGGTGCAGGTGGTTACGTTGAGGCATGACAAGCGATAGCGTGCAACAAAATCTGCGGCACGCACCGGCCGACCACGGAAACGGTGAAAGAAACGGTGTATCGCTTGTACTGCTGCCAATAATTGTCGTTAGGCTGCAAGGCCATTCATGCACAAGCAAGATGCATTGCTTGGTACAGCACACGAATTTTACGCAGCATGGCGACGCTGACATACGGCAAAGGCGCTGGCAGCAGAGAGCGACATGCCACACATACAATGTTATATACAAGACGGTTACGCCCAACGTTGGGGTTGTCAGCCGATGATGTGATGGGGAAGTTTCCTGTGCGCACACATGCATGCATGCACGTGCCCAGGCATAATGATATTGCTATTGCGTTAGCTGCCTTCTTTCCCCGGCAGTGAGCAAGGTGGCACGGCGGCAGCCTCCATGGGTCCTCAGCGCAGACACCAGGCATGTGCACCACTTGCAGCGCCTGCGTGACTATCCGGGAGGCTGCCTCGCTCGCTGGCCCCGCGCGCGAAAATATGACCGCACCAATGTAGACATTGGTGCCATCGAGCGCGCCCGATTGGGAGGCAGAGCGGCCCGTGTCAACCAGAACAAAGCGGGACACCGAGTGGGCCTGCTGCAGGTCGATACTCAGCCTGCGCACAAATGTCAAATGACGCATGTGCATAACCGTCCGAGCGTGTGCGTCCGTAGCCCTGGCACAACGGATGGCCGTGTCATCACATCGCACCAGTTTTGCTCCTGGCCGTTGATTGCTTTGAATTCCGTGAATGTGTTACCATCAATAGCGTCGGCCTTTACAAGTACAGAAGCACCCATGCATGCTTGAGTAGCGAGTGAAGGCAGGAGAGAAAGAGCCAATGGCTCCCAGGCAAGGGCAGACGGATCCCCACCAAAGACCTCACCAGAACACACCGCTGCGATGCTGTCGGGCAGTACGAAGAATAGCCGTTGTTGGTGGCATATATGGGCCGGCCGGACACTAAGTTTGTTGGGCTTTCAGCTTGAGACGGAGCTCCAAACACCTGCCGGCAATTAGAAGCTTGACATGTTCAGTGCGGATCGCTGGAACATATTTGGGGACGGATGGGCGGATGTTCTTCGCACTCCGTCCTTACCTGGAGCTCTGTTATCTGCGAGGGGCATGACAGGGACGAACATGCATTATAGAATATTGGCATACGCAGCGGCATCGCATGGGCACGTTCATGGCACGTGGGGTAGCATGCATGCAGCCGGTTGCCACGTTCTGGGTCTTGTTCATACCTGCAGCGCCCCATCGGTCACATTTGTGTTGCCGTTCTGCAAAGTCACCCAACGGCCCAGCACTGGGCTGGCCAGATTCACTGTGACAGTCGTCCCATTGGTCAACGTTCCACTCTGCAGCCTGCACAGCCAAGCACGAATGGAAGCTCTGTGTCCATTGCTTTGTGTCAAGACGCAATGTGCGTAGCGTACGTACCACACGCGGCTGTTGAGCCGGATGGTGGAGGTTGCATCGGCCACTGAGGTCACAGCGGTGGATCCTGCACACAAGGGCAAGGCCAGGCACAAAAACGGGTGCACCAGCATTCGAGCCACCGTGGCTGCCGCTACGCTGGCAGGTCATCCATGTGGCACTTGCATGTGGATCGAGGTTGGCCAGGGTATAACCTGGCATACGCGGCGAGTGGTAGTGTTTGCTGTAGATACGTAAGAGCAGACTGGCGCCGCGTTGTCCGCATGCATGCATGTGGGGTGCCGGTAGGTCCCAGTGCTCCCCACACGGGAACACGTGCCCCAGACGGACACCTGGAGCTGCCCCTGATGCATGGGCCTTGGAGGCATGTTGCCCTTGTTGCGCTCACCTATCCGGAGCTCCAGCAATTGCGTGCGGGAGGCTGCGATGTTTGGCAGCAAGAGGCACTACTGGCTTAGTTCGTGCAGGTTTACAGCAACAGGTATATCAGAGTACGTAGTGCGCAAATTACGACAGGTGTATAACCAACAGCGGGCTTGAACGGAAGGTAGAACAGCGACACGAGCTGATGGAAATGATGAATGATACACACCATGTGCCCCTTACCGCAGCAGTCGGTGTGCAGTCGGAAAGTGACCGCAGACACCAGCCGGGTAAGACCCAGGTCGACGCTCAGGAAGGGGCGTGAGTCCCTGCACGAGATGCAATAGGTGGCACGGCAAAGCACGCAGACACATGCAATATACTGGTATGAGGCCGTGCGGCTAGAAGAGGGTGTCACGCACAGAAGCCGGAACGCACGTTGTTCCGTTGCCCGAGTGGAACATGGAGGTGGCGGTCTGTTCATCGCCGTCCACGGCGCGCGATGCAGTGTAGGGGGCCAGTGTGCTAGACGCATACGCTGCCCGGCCGAGCGCCAGATTGGGGAACCCGAAGACCTGCGGCCGTGTCGGCGTGGATGAAGTGCACGCAGGTGCTGCTGGCAATGTTGAGTTGGGTAAAGCCCTATCAACAGGCGGTTGCGTTGGCCCATGAAGGGAGAAAAACAAAGAGTGCAGGTAGAGCAGGTGGGGCTTGAATCTATCTAACCCACCATGAGCTCGGCGACCTGCAGTACGACAGCAGCATGAAGGGAGAATAATTGGACGATGACGTGAGCGGCCGATGTTTGCATGTCCCAATAATTGCCGGCTTTAGGGGCGGCATGGTTTCATGGGTTTGCAGCAGTGGAAACTTGGCCGCATATGTAAGTGTACTAGCCGGCTGCCTCACCTCCAGGGTGGTGTTGCTCAAGCTGTCTACCAGAAGAGATATGTACCTGATACGACATCAGCATCAGGTTAGCCATGGCATCTGCACGGCGGCGGTACAAGCACGTCTTCATTCATCACTATTTATGGCAGCTCACCGGCCAAAGACAGGGCCCAAAGAAGCATTGTACAGGCCCACTTCAATTACCGCTCCTGTCGAAAACACCTGTGTCGTGTTCTGACGCCATACCAGCCTGCGTGAGCCAGGCGGACACGACGTGTTAAGAGCTTGCAAGGAAACACGGCCTGACGTGCTGTAAACGCAGCGCTTCATTGTTTTGCATGCTGCTGCGTGGCTAATGTATCAAGCGATGGGCCAAAGCAAGGAAGCTATGCAGCTCCGGCGCGACCTTGCACCGCATGCTTACGAGTTAAGTGAAGCCAGGGTCGCGTTTCGTGGGTTCGTGTACCCTGTCGCAGTGAGTGTCCACCGGTTCTCGTCACTCAGGAGCTTCAACAAGCTGGGAGATCGTCGCAGCTGGGGTCCAGCAACAGCAGCATCAGCCTGCATGACAGCTGCACATGCCGCACGGCGCCCTATGGATCCTAGCTGAGGCCCACGCACCAACACGCATCTCGAGGTTGCATAGGGTGCTCGTGCAGCAGTCGTCCCTCAGGTAGACGGATACAGAGTACACGGCAGCTGGCCCGACGTCCACAACCAGGAAGGGTTTCGCCTCCGATGTGGAGCTGAAGCCACCCGAGGAGGCCCAGGATGTGAGGCCATCGAAGGCGGACGCCGCTGACGTGCTACTACTGCTGCTGCTGCTGGCAGACGCATCCCCGCCCAGGGCCAGGTTCACCATGGAGCCCCTCGATGGCGGCGATACCGGTGTGCCTGCAAACATCGGCGGAAGCGGCAGCATAACAGCCCGTGTAGTGCGAGGCTCAAGGTAGTAGCATTGAGGCTGGCTCACATGGCATGTGGATAACTGTGTGCATAACTGTGTGCGCATGCAACATGTGGCGGGCTTTGTAAAACTTAGCCACCTACAAGCCTTTGTGCGCCCTTTGTCAACAAAGCCGCTACGAAGGGCTTACACAGCGCTTTGTGTTGCTTTGTGTGTGCTTTGTTTACTAAGCGTTTCCGAAGGGCTTACAAAAGAAACCCGTGTTGCGAGTGATAAATCATGCATCACTCGCTCACCCGTTGCGCTTGCACCGATCCAGGTGTACGAAGTTTCGGAGCGTGACGTGAACCAGTCCGTTCCAAGCAGGCCCGCCAGGACAGATCGGTACTCAGTCTCATTGGCAAAGGCAGCGAGGGCCCCTCCCATGCCTACGCATGCCTGGCTCGCGGCATCAAAAGTGTATGGTCCTGCACATGGCAGGGGGTCCGCGGAGATGTGACGCACTGGTTGCATGGCTAGGTTGGACATGATGAAAGGCCTTACCTGGCACATACAGGAACTCGCGGGAGCCAAACTGCGTAGTTGATGCCGCAAGCCGGAACGCTGCCTTCTCAGCTGCATTGGTGCGGCACATGTCTGTCGGTTATTTGCGCTTCGGTTGTGGGAAGAGCAGCACGCGCTTCTACCCCTGCGGAGCGTGACAGCAGCTCACCAGGCAGGCGGTTGGCCATGGAAGTCCAGAGGGAAGCAGAGGTCGTGCTGGTGCTGTAAGTCCGGTCCAAGTAGACGGCCGCAGCTGCCGCAACATGGTCGATCTCGGATGTTGACTTGAAGCTTGCTAGCTGGCCTCCTCGCTGGGCGCAGAATGCTTCCGCCGAGGCACGTGACAGCTGTGTCGCACGGCGGGCATGGGGTTGGTTGGGCATGTGCAAACCTTCGGCTCGCCTATCCATGAAGTAGTTCGGTGCCGTTATCCGACAGGGGGCTATGCTTATGTTTGCTTCAGTATGACTGACCTGCACATCGTACATTGCCAGCGTGTACCCATCGTCGCCCACTACTTGAACCGCCGGTACGGCTGTTGTGGTATAGTCTGTGGTGTCCTTGGCCTGCAAGCCGGTCTTGCAGAGAGGCGAAGCCACTCGGCCACTACATGGCGCCGCAACCCAAGCAATATCACCCATCATCAGATTGATCTCTGTCTGCACGCAGTAGTCATCCGTGTCAGGTGGCACGCCGCCCTTCCACGGCGGCACATCGGGCATGGCGGTGCCGTCGAGGAAACGGTAGGCTGTGGCGGCAGGCTCCGCCAGCGGGGCGCCGAAGATGTAGAGCTCGGTGACCTTCGGACGACAACGTAAATGGGTACCAACGCACAGTCGACGTCATGGCTTTGGCGAGGTGAGGCTACTCGATGTGTGCATTTCTCCTGCCGTCTAGCCGCACCTCCAGGGTACCGTTTTCGAAGGAGCCGCCCGTGTTGCTGTTCATAAGACTCACGTATCTGCGCGTGCGGAATGCAGGCAATGGGGCAGCTTGGTAAGCATTATGGCAGCGCGACTCCGCTTATGCCAATCAACACGGTCAACTCGACCGCTCGCTTATGACCAGACCCCACCGGCCAGTGGCAGTCTGGTTGAGCAGGATCTGGATGAGGGTGCCATTGCCATATGTCTGGGACTGCCTCCATACGAGGTCGTTGCTGGAGAGGAGATTGCTCGTGGTGGTGTTCACGTTTCCGATGCGCAGCTCCTTCAAGGTGGACAGACATGCACTCATCAGGCAAACGTATGCATGGGCGTTGACAAAGCACTGCGGGCCTCCAAACCAAAGTGCGCAGCTGCATACATGCGGATAGTTGCCAAGGCCGTACCGCGTTCTGCAGGCGCTCCCCGCAGCAGTCACGTCGCATTTGGATGAACACGCTCTGCACCGCGACTGAGCGGCCCAGGTCGACCACAAGCCAGGGGCGGGTGTCGCCGGCACGTCCACGCGAGGCAAAGCTGCGAAGGCCACGGCATATGGTGTGCAGAGGCGTAAATGGTTGATCATAATCACAATTGCTAGCTATACGGAACAGCAGCACAACCCACAAGGAGCTCGAGTTGGTGTCGACGCCGTCCACCGCCAGGGAAGCAGGGAAGCCGGCGAGGATGGTGGAGCTGCGGACCGTCTGCTGTAGGGCTGCGTTGGGCAGGCCCCACACCTGCAGCTCCACAACCTAGGGGGCAACAAGTTGCGGCAAACATCGTTGAGCGGCACCACATGACAGCAACACGGCGGCCTGCACCGCAACCCGCAACCCGCCAGTCGGGCCGCAGCGTCCAGCAAGCTGAATACCTGAAGCTCGTTGTTCGCTGCGTTCTGAGGTTTGGACATTCGATGCAAGATGCACAACAGATTTCATGAGCTCGTCGTGTTGATACATGCACATGCTATGGTCTCCCACATTCCCGGCAGCACGAGAGTGCCACCCACGCACCTGGAATGTGACCTGCAAATGTAAAGCAAGGTGCCAAGCAAGGACAGATAAGTGAACACGCAATGGCCGAGGCCTGTTAGCCCTTGAAAATGGGTGCACGTCCGCGCACGCTAGCTGCAGCTGTGCACACCCACCCAGCGGCCAAGTACGGGCTGGTTAAGCGTGATGCTGCTTGTGGCATAGCTGGTAGCGGGGGCCGAGGGCAGTGTCCAGACGCGCGTATTGTCGGTGATGGATGACGGGTTGGCTGACACGTTGGCAAACCCTGGCAGCGCAGCACACGCAAATGGCACAGCGCACGCTTCACTTCAAAGAGTTACGTAGATACGGTATGTCATGACACACACGCAAGGCTGCTCGTGACAGCAGCCAGCAGGTCTGTTACATAGGGCGTTAGGATCGCACCGATGCGGAGCTCCGATCCAGCTGCGGTCTTCGTGCCTGGGGGAGCAATGGAGCGGGTAGGGGCAGATGGATCAAGATGCAATGCAAGTACTTGCTTGCACGCATTGGGTACGGTCGTCGAGCCGTGAGTGTGTTGAGAAGTAGGCAACATATAGTAAGCACGACCCGCGCAGCACACCCTGGCAGTGAGTGTGTGAGCATGCATATGCCCTCCAGCCAGCGAGTTACTTACTTAAGCTGCTGTCGAACCGGTGCACGATGAGTACGCTGCAGGCGGGAAGAGACAAAGACGTGTGTGGGCCGAAGTGCACTACATGCGTGACTGCCCCGGAACACGCCATCGGCACCACGACGCTTGGCTCCCTCACCGGTACACGGCAGCAGCTTGGCCAAGATCAACCGCCAGGCACGGATTGATGCTGCCACTCGTCGGCATGCCATGGAAGCGGGAATCATCGACAGCCGTGATGCCGTCGACAGCAAGGGCAGCGATATATGACAGCGACGACGTTGAGAGCACCGATGTGATGCTGTAGGCTGCGGCCCCGAATGCAAGATTTGTGTAGTTCCCTAGCCCGGGGGCCTCCGCTTCTGGAGTTGGGAGTGCGGCGGCTTCCTGGCTCGAAAGCCGGACGGCGCCAAGCCAGATGCTCAAGCTGTCTACGGGCTGTCCCAGGCCCCACTCGAGGATCATTTCCACGACTTGGTCTCGAATGCCTGCAAGCCAACAAATTCACACATGAAATGTGTCGGGCCACCGACGGGATCTTTTGGCATGCATTATGCAGTTCATGTATGTATGCCTGGCAGCAACGGATTCATCCGTCGATGCCAGACGGGAAAGTTCGCTCACAACTCACTGTCAGTTGAGTACGACCAGAGCTCGCCACCCCGAGCCCTGCGCATGCAGATCACGCAAGCGCACATTGCCACGCATCACAACAATGGAACAGCCACGATTCATATTCATACAGCAGGTCGCGTGCTTACGTGCACAACTCGTGCGCCTGCTTCCAGCCGAGCTTCACGTCGAACAGCTCCATGGTCTCCACACCCGATTGCAGGGCAAGAGAGGCAACGGGCATCCGGCTCTGAGCCGCATCCGTGTCTATGACGGTGGCTGCCTCTGGCAGCAGTGCCGAGAATCCAAGCGGGCACGATGCCTGCACATTTCACAATAGCAGCAAGCGCATTAAAATTGTGTAACGGCCCTTCATTCAAGTGCACGCTAGGTACAACAGCACAACACGGACACTGCCGCCCATGCCTATATGACCCGCCCGGTGAGGTAGTCGCTGTAGCTTGCCTCGTGTTGGTACGTGCTCTCGAGCGCCATGTCACCAGCCGCTGTGGCAAAGCTCATGCGCGACGTTGCTTGCAGGCTTGTGCTGTTGGCGTCGTCGAGCAGCGACGAGGAGGGTGCGTTGTCGCACTCCAACTGCACCTGCGCCACACCCTGTTGCCGGTCCACAGCTGCGATGATGGACACGGCCTTGGAGCCCAGAGGGCACTCGTGCCGGAAGGGCATGCCGCCCCCGGAAGGCAGCTCGCCGTTCAACGGCAGTTGGGCTGGGGACGGACAACGAAATAAGAAAGGTCATGACATGGACGATAGCTTGCCTGCAGCAAGATTACAACCCACCAAGCAAAGTATCGGGGGCCTTGGCAGTCGGAGCGTCCACACAAACCAGCCTCAGGCCGTGAAGGTGGCCGGCCGGCGAGCGCAGACCATGCAGCCCGGCCGCCAGTGTCCACGCCGGACAGGCCGCTATCATCGGCACACCCTGATGTACAGCGCAGCGGCACACATGGACATGGATGAGCATTCATGATATGGATGAAAGGGAGCAGATGCAAGGGTCGCCAAAGCTGGTCAGCAAGTAGCGGGCGGGCACGCAGCCGCCGTCCCATAAATCCCATGAATACCGCTGCGCCCATGGTGTAGTCAAGCGCCAGTGTGTAGGCGCCCCCATAGGCATCGTAGCAGTGGGGGGCCACCGAAAGTAGCACTCCGGGGGCGCTGGCGTATGACGGGATTGTAAGCTGATTTGACGTCAGAGCAGCAATACCCGTCGGGCAGGCAGCGGGTGCGGCCACGGTGCTTGCAGCCGTAAGCGGTGCTCCCGAGCTAAAGCCTGCACGGCGCGAAGCAGAGTGTCGACCGCTGACAAGCACGATTGGTGCCACAGCAGTAAAAGCCCATGGACGACCCTACCACGCACGACAGGGGCGGCGCCACCGCACACAACACTCAGGCTGGACACCACTGTGTCGACCGACAGGCCGCCAGGGGGTGAGTCGTAGCTGCAAGGCAGCATATGCAGCAGGCATGCGTGCACGGCATGCAAGGGCATGTCGGCTTGGCGTTGAGGAAAGACGATCGATGTGGTGTGTGCGATCATGACGAGATGTGAGCAGTCACTGTCAAGGGAATGCATGCGGCCCGCACCTGGCGATCAGGCCTGTAGCAAAGGAGTCTTCTGGGCACTGCACCCGCCAAGCCGTGAGGCCTTCGGCAGCATTTGTCGAAAAGGCCTCCACAGCTGCGGAAGTACAAGCGATTGCAAGCGGCAGAAGTCGCTACCCATGTGAGCATGGTAACGCCCCTGCCCCTCCATGCATGCGGCGCCCACCTGGATCCAGCACCGGTGGCCTGCCCGCCACCAGCGCGCATCGCACAACCAGGCTACTCAGAAAGTGCAGCTCGGCGCTCAGGGCGCTCCCGTTAGCCGGTGCGGCCGTCTGGCGCGACCAGCTCAGCTCCTACGGGCCACGCACGGCATAGATGGCCGAGCATACATGGGACCGTTTAGTTTGTGGCAAGATAAGATGTGCCAAGAGTACCAGCTTCGCCAGGACGACGTGCACGGTGCTACAAACATGGGTCGTGTGTTTCTGACGAACCTGGATTGCATGGCCTGCCGGGCATCCGAATGACCAGGGCACATGGCCGGAGGCGGCGTTCGGGACAACCAGCGACCCCGCGCTGCTGCCGCAGCGCGCCGTCAGCGCAGCGACGTAGGCGGGGCGCTGGTTCGTGAAGTGCGCGAAGAGGCCGGCGAGCTCGACAATGCCGGCCGTGGCCCCCGTGCCCGTGCTGCAGTTAGTGGTCACCTGGGAGGTGGCGACGGCGCAGTGCTTTAGCAGTTGCGTGTAGGGATGCCCTGGTCTGCCTGCCGTAGTTACGGATATGCAGGCTAGAAAACCCACCGTGCTGCGCGGCAGCGTCGCCGGCAGCAGGGGCTGCGTCAGAGCCACCACCGCGGCCTGCAACGATGTGGGCACCAGCACCGGCACACAGCTGCCGGACAGGCCCATGAGCGGCCATGCGGTCTCCAGGGCGCCGCCCGGCACGACGGAGGCGTTGAGGCGGGTCTGCGTGATGCTGCCGAGCACGTAGCCCTCGGGGCACACCAGCGACCCCTGGGCCTGGGTGTCGTAAAAGGGCGAGTCCTGCGTCCAGTCGCCTAGGACCGGCGAGCAGCTGGGGCAGGTGGGCGTGCCGCCGAATGCGCCATGCGGGGGTGGCGGCGGGCTGGGCGGCGGGGGAGATGGGGGTCCGGATGGGGGCGGGGAGGGAGGCCTAGGTGGAGGGCTGGGCGGCGGTGGGGGCATGGGCGGTGGCGGTGAAGGGCTGGGTGGCAGAGGTAGCGACGGCGGCGGCGGTAGCGACGGCGGGGGGCCGGGGGGAGAGGGTGGGGAGGGGGGCGGCGACGGCTTTGGAGATGGTGGAAAGGGGGGCGGGCGTGGCGATGGGGGCGAGGGCTTTGGGCTAGGTGGCCGTGGCGATGGAGGCCGGGGCGGCGGTTGGATGGGACTAGG